>MU669486.1:0-11521 GCA_026770625.1 Nicotiana glauca
CTCCGCCTATTCTTCTTCTACCTCCGATCA
Organism: Nicotiana glauca; assembly: GCA_026770625.1. Classification (NCBI taxonomy): domain Eukaryota; kingdom Viridiplantae; phylum Streptophyta; class Magnoliopsida; order Solanales; family Solanaceae; genus Nicotiana; species Nicotiana glauca. The sequence goes on from MU669486.1 coordinate 31, forward strand.
TTGGGATGGTTTGGCGACTGTATATAGGGTTGCTACCGTTGCCATTAATGATCACTTCCTGATGATTCCATTCAAACTTCAATGTTTTATATATATATATATATATGATGCCACAGCCCCAGCGGCGTGGATCCAGGGTCGTCCTAGTAATAAATTGTAGGATGCTGGCACGTCTATGACTTGGAAGTCAACATCGAACCAGGTATGCCCTATTTGCAGACACAGGCTAATTTCCCTATTGGTAGATCTTTGAGACCCATCAAAAGCTATAAAATTGATAGCCCCATCTTTGATCTCATGCAAACCTTTCCCCAATGTTCTGAGAGCCATTAGCGGACAAATGTTGAGGCTAGATCCCTCGTCGACCAGGATCCTAGTGATGAAATAACTTCGCATTGCACAGTGATATGCAACGCCTTGTTGTGACTAAGTCCTTCTGGTGGTAACTCATCCTCGTGGAAGGTGATCTTGTGACTTTCCAACACTTGTCCTACCATATTTGTCATTTCGCCTCCGGTTATGTTGCTGGGAACATAAGATTCACTCAATATGTACATCAAGGAATTTTTATGTGCCTCAGAGCTTTGCAGAAGATCCAGGATGGAAATCTGCGCTGGTGTTTTGTTCAGTTTCTCAATGACCGAGTATTCCTTGGCTTGTATTTTCCTCCAAAGGTCATCGGGTCCAGTTTCAACAGGCCGCCCGAAGGCCTGCTTGCTGGACTCAGCTAAATGTTCCAGAGTGTATACCCTGTCGGTTCTAGTCATGCCCTGTGCGACGATCGCTTCTCCAGTATGTGTTTTCCCTTTTCTCCTAGCTTCCGCTGTGTAATCCCATGGTATGGTGTTTGACTTGAACGGGGTCACGTCTGTCATGGAAACCGGAATTGGCACCCTTGGAGGTAACACAACAACTTCAAATGGTGCAGGTACCTTTGGAACTCCGAACTCGACCTCAATTGCTTTTGGCGCCTTTGCAGTAGGCACTTCAAACTCGAGTGGTACAGAAACAGTTACCACATTACCCTCAGAGGGCTGGATCTGAACAACAATAGGATTGAGGGTAACCGTCGATTTCTTAGGCTCATCTCCTTCAGCAATCAATTCGATTGAGCCTTTGGGGTCCCAATCATCCTCTATCTCGCTCATATGGATGCCTCCACCCTTGTGGTCAGGTAGAGGGTTATTGCGGACATTGGGAACAGGCTCCCTTGCCACAATGGCCTTGTTATCAATCAAAGTCTGAATCTTATCTTTCAACGAGCGACACTCGTCGATGGTATAGCCTTTCATTCCAGAATGGTATGCACAAGTTTTGTCTAGATTGACCCACTAGGAGGGATTTTCTGGAGTTATGGCTGGGATAGGAGTAACATAACCGGCTATTTTGAGTTTTTCATATAGTTGGTCAATTGGCTCGGCTATGGCAGTATATTGTCTGGGAGGTCTGCGGTCAAAATTTGGTCTGGGTTGAGGAAAGTTTTGGCGAGTTAGTGGTGATGGGTAATGAGAAGGTTGGGAGTTGTATGCTTGGTACACGGGCGCGTGTTGGGAATATCTTGGTGAGGTGGGTTGATATGTGGGTGGTGGAGGTGATTGGTAGGCGGATGGTGGCATTTGGTATGTAGGTGAAGGTGCTTGGTAATTTAGGGTAGGTTGATATGTGAGTAGAGTTGAGCGATAGGTTTGATACTTCATAGGGGATTTTGTTCTTTGCGCAGCCATTACGGAATTCACGTCCTTTTTCTTTGACGTGTCACCAGACAGTAAGGCCTTGTTGGTGGCCTGTAATGCTTCGATATTGGTGACCATACTATTTTTGATACCTTCTTCGATTCTTTCTCCCAACTTGATGATGTCGGAGAATTTCTGACCCTCTATCAACATCAGTCTCGCATAGTATTGCGGATCCTGAGCCCGGACAAAGAACCTGTTTATCTGCTCTTCCTCGAGGGTTGGCCTGACCTTGGCAGCTTCTGACCTCCAACGAGTTGCATACTCCCAAAAGGTTTTTGTGGGCTTCTTCTTCAGATTCTGGATATAGAACACATCCGGTGCGTTCTCGGTGTTGAACCTGAACCGGTCCATAAAGTCGGACGCCATGCTCACCCAACTTGTCCACTTCTTTGAATCTTGGCTGATGTACCAAGACAAGGCGTTGCCTTTCAGACTCCTCATGAACATCTTTATGTGGATTTTCTCGTCCCTTCCAACTCCTACCAGCTTGTCACAATACATTCTTAGATGGACCCTGGGATCACCTGTACCGTCAAGCATCTCGAACTTGGGAGGTTTATACCCCTCCGGAAGCTCAACATCTGCCTGAACACAAAAGATCTTCATAGTTCAACCCTTCAACACCTTTGCTACCCTCGACACCTTGGACCCGGCTAGTCAACTTCTTGAGTTAGGCGGCCAAAATCCTGATAAGGGAGTCCTTGTCATCTGATTCGGGTACACTTGAGATTGGCTGGGTATAGTGGGGTTAGTGTCCACAAAGATAGGAGTGTTATGGTCGTTTGTGGTGTTTTGTGGTTCGGGAATCAACAGTGGACTGTTGTTGCATGTATTTTAGGCTTGGGTATTGGCAGTTTGTACTGGTGGCTGTGGAGGTACGGGGTTCTGGTTGTTGGCATCAGCAGCAGCAAGAGTGATTGATAGGCTTGCCAGGTTCCGGACTTGTTCTAATTCTTCCCGAAATTTCAGCAAAGTCTGCTCAAGATGAGCAGCAGTTTCCCTGGTAAATGGAGTACCTTGAGAAGTTTCCTCCTTTTCGATCTCCTTTCTGGCGCTTGTATCTCCCATTCTACCTTTGTTCCTATTTCTGGTAGGACTCAGAGGAGGAGGAGGTGGAGGGCCCTTGGATCTTGTTGAGTATGCTAATGGTGCCAGAATGCATGAACTAACCTTTGGGAAGGGGAATAAAAATAAAAGAAAAACAAAAAGGTGAAAAGTTAGTGCGGATTCTTGAAAAAAAATAATATTGCGGTATTTAAACACGTTGTGCAGGAATATAAATCGTTTCCTAATTTGGGTGCCTCGTTGTGCCCGAGGTAGGCCTAGCGACCAGTTAAATTTGGAGTGCCTCATTTTATTGATAAAAAATAAGACGAGTCTAAAACGTAATTTGAAATAACGGAAAGATGTCACTAATGGCCAGTGGCCTTATTACATTAGGAAAGCAGGAAATAAAAGATCCTAACTACTTGGTCCCAGAAGGACCTTCCCCAGATTTGGTATTCTTGCCTCCCTCGTACAACTGCATCAACTCGTGCAGTCCTAGCAGCAAATAGGCTCGAGCCAACTGTCCGCCTGCACTTCCCTCAGCATTTTGGCAGTCTTCAGTCCTCTTCAAGAGCTTTCCTTCCAACTCTACTAGACCTCTTTCCAGATACCCTAACCGCTTGTTAGCGTTAACCGCCATGTTCTTCCACTCGTCGATCAATTTCTGGTGAGCTTCTTGTATCTCCCGGTGCTCATTTTCACACTCTCATATCCTCTTGCGCAGTTGATTGTATTTAACCTACGTTGCAGCTTTCTCATCAATAAGCCTATGACCTCGGACGAACGCTGGGTGATCTAAACCAATGTGATCGTATTCTAACTTACCCGAATAATGCGCCACACACCCTGCATGATACCTGTCTACTTCAATAGTTTCTCTCCCCAAGACGAGCTTTCAATGCCACATATGTTGAGCTTGACACCTGTGCGGGCTATCATTGTCTTGAAAGTCAGCCTTGAAATGACTCATTTTGTCTACTCTTGGCATGATTTGTTTCCTCCCTGCTTTCCTCATGGCTCGGAGAGGGACATAATGATGAGTTCTCCTCAGACCAATGAGTATGAGGAACGGTGCATCTCGAGAACGAACAATGAACTCCTCTGTTGGGAACCACTCGAACATCCACCGTACTTGCTCTTCCTTTAGATTTTCAAATAGCTCTACCCATCCTCCAGTGTCCTCCGGCCGAGCGAACATGGGCCTGAAGTTCATTCGCTTGGGGTGGTGGAAAGCGATATGGCCATCCCAATCCCTGCGTATAATCTCCTGTCGGTAGTCACCTTTCTGAAGGTGTTCTATGAGCCAGAGTTGAAGTAATAGATTACAACCGTCGAAGTGCCGGGTCCCTTGTTGACATTTTCCCAAGGCTCGATAGATTTCAGCGATGATCATGGGCACTATGCTGAAAGACTGCCCGTCGATCCCTTCCATTAAGGTTTTGGTTACCATGGCTAGTCTGGTGTGGATCCTAGCCTTCTTCATGGGAAAGATCACCATACCCAAGAAACAAAACATGAATACAAAGACCCTCCTATGTATATGCCCTAAAGAGGTAAGGGAGAATTTGTCCATGTAGGTGCGGTAGGGCTTGCTATGGCCAAACCTTTCATACAGGAAGTCAAATGGTATATAGGAATATTTTAGGCAAGTCAGATCCGGATTCTTCTTGAGTCCCATCATTTTGAGGAAACCCCTACCCATGCGATTCTCTGGCATAAGTAGACCCGGAGTCTCCTAAGGAATTCCAGCTAGACCCCCTATTTCTTCTAGTAAAGGGGTCATTTCGAGATCCCCGAAGCGAAAAACCGACTAATCACTGTCCCAGAACGGAGTTGCAGCCTCCATGATTTTATTGTTAGGCTGGATTTCCAGAAGTGAGGGCAAATTCCCTAAGTACTTGCGGACAAGGGTCTGATCGCTGGCATGAAGATCCTCCCACCAACTTAGCAACCTTGGGTGAATGTTGGATACCATACCGAACCTGGGGATTTCGTGCCTCACTTTCTGCAAAACAAAAGGTTAGACCCAGACTCGACTATCAATAATTAGCATAAAGGCATTTAGTTCTCCAAATAAATGCACACAATATGAAGGCGCCCGTTTTGGGTTTCGAGGAAACCCGATGGACTTTGGTTTAGGCTATCTTAATGAGTCATTATGCGGACAACATAACTGTCTCGGCTAAGTTTGACCATGATGCATGAACAGTTTAATAGAGCAAGGTTTCTATTTTTTTGGTGTGCTAGACAAGGTACCCTTGAGCAGACAACTCAAGCGGGAAAGGCGCGGAACCGTCGACTACACTGTTGATCGACTAGTTTTATCGCAAATATGCCTTTGCCATATTTAGGGGGTTATAATATTGGGAGGGCGCAACCACTCATTATAAGCGTTGCAAATAGGATTTGTTTTGGCACGAGTGGAATATGATGTTGAAGAATGCAGTTACAAGAATGAAACAGATTGCATGTATTTTCACGTTCATAAAGTAAAAGATTACAATAAATGCTCAAAAATTACAACGGTATTGAAATAGTAATAAAGCAGTAAAGGAAGAAATTAAAAGAAAGGGAAAACATGAAGAGCCAAGTTAGTTTCCAATGATGAAATAATTAAAAGCAAGAAATAAAGGCAATTACGGAAGCAATAAAGTCACAAAAGCATGTAATGGTAAAGACCTAAAGAAATCTCCAGCAAAGTCGTCATGCTGTCGACGCCCCCCTTTTTCCCCTTCCTTAAAAGAAAGAAATCGGGTTTACGACATTATGGACAAAACAAATCTTATTCCCTTTTGAGGAATCGAGTTATGGAATTTGAAGAGTCGCCACCTAATGATTATAGTGCATTAGGACACTTTAAAGAGAATAAGCGATTTTGAAAGAAAAACCAGAGTTCGGGTAAGGGCTTGAGATTATCTCGAGGGGAAGGTGTTAGGCACCACTCAAGATCCACTAGTGTGGTTCCCGGCCATGCTTTAACTGTGACTTTAAAAGGAAGTGAAAGAAAACCATTAAAACTTTGCACATAAAAATCATGAATAAGTTTCAAGTTTAAAAAAGAAGACAGAAAGAGAGTTTTTTTTAGAAAAATAGGAATTAATTTGAAGAACAGAATTAAAGAAGACACTGCAAATAAAAGGAAAAGAAAGAGGGTCCTAGGTTTATACAAAATATGGATCACATCAATGCAATACCCAGCAATCACTCCTCAAAAGAGGGGTCGCACGAGATATTAGCGCACCGGTCATCATATCAATATTCTACCCTTCCCACCCCGTTAAGGTATTTAAATGCGATTAGTCTCGTTTACTTATTGCATGCCAGTACCCATCCCAACCTATCAGTCCCGGGGTATTAGGAATTCTAATCCTAAAAGGGAAGGAAAAGGGTAAGGCCTATATGGGGTTTAAAAGACAAAATACTAATTTCGACAACCAAAACAAATAGCTAGGGGATTGACAAACAAACTTGCAAGGCTCACATAGAATCCTGTAAGTCATATAGCATATAGTTTAGCATGCCTTGCACATACTAGTTTGGTCTTTAAATTAAAACTTAAGCGGCGGACGAACTAGTTTAACACATAGAATCAGATAAAAAGTCTGCATTAGGCAACTCGGATCCAATTGTCAGAGATTCAAGTATTTTAATCGAGTTATTCAAAAAAAAGTGTTGATTCCAGACAAGAGCCTAATGCAGAAGAGTTAAAACAGGGAGTTGAAAAAAATTACAGAAGTTCAGAAAGGACTTTAACATCTGCAGATTTGTTTGAGTGAAAATACAGTAGAAGAAGGGTTTTCAAAAGTGAAAATACAGAAAGAGTGAGTTAAAAGACTGTTCTGAAAGATAGCTTCAAATGATGAATAGAATTTGGGCAGAAGATTTAAAGGGATTATCTCAGACAAATTTGCAGAATTTTTAAAAGCATTACGGATTTATAGGAGTTTGTATTGAAATAAAAAATGTTATATTGAATGTTAATGCCAGTTAACAGGTTATTGTTACTTAAACAGATTTTGGGACGAACCTCTATAGACAGACTTGGTTTTAGAACTTATTACAAAATTGGTAGACAGACGGCAGATTTGATTATCCTATAGTTTTGCCTAACGCGTATGCATTTCCTATAGACATAGTTTCTATATGCAACTTCTTACATGAATATTAAGTCCTATAGGCAGGGTTTTTAATGATTTGGAAGATGACAAAGCATTAAACCCTATAGGCAGATTTTCTAGATGACTGGATTATGCGTATTATGCATTAAATTCTATAGACATGGTATCTGGGTGATTAAAAACATTAACACTATAGGTATGGTATCTAAGTGATTAAAAATATTAACCTATAGGCATGGTATCTAAGTGACTGAATTACAACATTAAACCTATAGGCATGGTATCTAAGTGACTAAAAACATTAACCTATAGGCATGATATTTACCCTTTGATGCAGTAAAATAATCCCCTCTCATACCCTTTTTACTATATCTCCCCGAGTTCTTTTATACAAAAAATATTACAAAACCAGAAGAAAGATAACGATTAAAAATACATCACAACCTACAGCTAGATCCGAGCAGCCTAATTCAATCTTAATATCCAATGACATATGTTTCACCAAATCCGGACTCCAGATTTCCAAGGCCTTCTCTCGCCCAAAGTGTTTCAAAGTTCCAAGGAGCCTCAAGGACTCCAGGCAGTGCTTACACTCTAGATAATAATTAGAACAAAATAGTGCAGTGTGGAATTGCCAGCTCTCAGGCATCCAAGTTCATAGGGAGCTCCAGGGTCCCAAAGCATGGCTTACTAAAGAGGGGCAGAACTTAGAACTAGGAGTAAGTGCAAAGTGAGAGAGGGATTAGGGAGCCATAGCAGAGGGTGGTCATACCCAGCCATGGGCAGAGACTAGCACACCCCTGACCATCTACTTAGCCAACAAATAAAGAGCAGACCTTTAGAAGTCAAACCTGGGTCTGGATGGTAATTATGGCACCACCAGTCTTGAGTTAAGGCTCAGCACATAAGGGGTAAAGGGAATGAAAATTGATTTGAGTAGAGGTTCAAGAGAACCTGATTCTAAGTCATGAGTGGCAATTATAGAATGTCAACATGACTCAGAATTGCACTCACACATAAGAAGGGGCTCAAAGGGACAGGGAATCACATAAGAAAGCATTTATAGAAAACATGAGGAAAGCAAGAAAGCACAAAAAGACCCAAAGATGCAGAAACATGATAAAAGAGAGCATGACAAACTAGGATGAACACATAGTGAAGAATGCATAGCAGAGGAGGAGAAGTAAACACATAGTTTGGAGGGTATTATTTAATTAGAACGACATACCAGTTGCAAGATTTAGAACAACAGAATAATAGAAGCAAGTAACAGCCAGAAATTAGCAAGAGCAAACTCAGGTTCTTCAGTAAATACTTGAGAGTTCAAGAGAACTCGCGAATGTTTCAGACAGTAGAAGAGAAGAGGAGCAGAGTGCCAGTATTAGAAGTAGAGAAAGTATTGTAATTATATAGTGTTCAATTGAAGTCTGAAGTGTTTTTGAGGTTTTCCTATGTATGTGTGTGTAGTGAGTTGTGTGTGGTGTCTTGTTTTTATAGTGGAGAAAACGAGTAAGCAAAAAAGGCAAGAAAATAGTTTATAATCAATCACAGAAGGTCTCCCTAAGGTTAAGGAGTTTGATTTCAAACGGGCATGAGAAAACCTCTGGTACATGATTAAGGAGTTTGATTCCAAAATACCATAACACAGGTAAATACATAGGGATTATTTGAGGCAAGAATCCTATGGTACATGATTTGTGAGAAATAAGGCAAGTAGGTCAATCAAACAGCCAGTAAAAAGCTTTGTTCGAATGAACTTAGTCAGAAAAATGGTGAGGGAAAGTTCAATTGGAAAATCAATAACCAATCAATCGAGATTTATTAAAGGAGATTGGAATCAATTACAAGTTGGCAGAACCCTTTTGAAAGAAAAACCCTCATATATCAGCACACAAGCGTCAAGCAAGAAAGAAAAGGTTGGCATAGATAGTTTCAAAATCATAAGTGAAAGATTCCAGTTCAGTCTAGGGTTTCAAATTCGAGTAGGGTACAGAAAGGAGAGGGCAAGCCATCGAACAGACTCAGAGAGTCTCATGAGAAAACACATAGATATAATGGCAAGTTTGAAGCAATAGATTAAAAACAAAGCATGTTCAAGAAAAGCTCCGAACTCAAGCAAGTTCAAGAGAGAATAGAGGTGACATAGAACTTAAGAAACAGTAGGTGCAACACGTTTAGAATTCAAACAAAAGTCTAGTGAAGGAAAACAAAAGCTCAGTGAGAAAATGGTAAAGGAACACATAAGCTAGACACGTGAAAGCATGCTGTAGAAACAGTAGAAGAGATAACAGAGCACAAGTAGAAGAACATGCATAATAACGGCAAAACATAAGAACATAGGAGAAAATATGCACAAGTGAAAACACGTAAGAACAAAGCAATTACAGGCAGATTCACATAAAGAAAGAAGAAGAAGAAGAAACGGAAATCGTTTTAAAAGTTTTGGAAACCCTAAATTGAAACTGACTAATTTGGAAAACAGAAATTTGGGAAAAAATCTTTAAAACCTCGAGTACACCACAGATCTATCACAAATCTAAGAAAATAAAGAGAGAAACAACCTCGAACAGCTTTCAGGGTTTCTCAGAAACCCTAGAAACGAGAAGGCTTGGAAAGGATATGGCTTGGAATAGGTCTGGACCATATCTAGGCTCTTGAGGCTCGAACACGTTGGAACGGAGCCGGAGAAGCCACAGGAACAAAAATCGGCGGAGGATCTGAACAGGCCTCGTTGAGGTTGAACCTCGAAAGCCTTGAATAGCCGCGATTTGGGGTAAAGGGAAGTGAGCACGGGCTATCCATGGCCTGAATAGCCATGGACTCCGGTGGGATTTGGTCGGAGAAGACGACAGAGGCGGCTAGGGTTTCGAGTGTTAGAGAGCGTTTGAGAGAAGGGGAGGGTTTGAGGGCAACGGTGGAAGTGAAATGAGAGATAGGGTTAGGGTGATTTGAAATTAAAAAGGAAAGAGTGGTTGTATGCCCAGGTCCCTTATTTTTCCACGGACCACCCGGGACCGTCAAATCACGAGTCCGGATCCGTTTTTCTAAAAAGGTGACCGAAGTCAAACTTGGTCTTTTCAGAGAATCTTAAAGAAATAATTTGACATATTTTACTCAAAACTCTTCCAACTCCCGAACCAACCGTTTCCTCAAGTATTAAATTAGTTAAAGCAAGTACGGAAGGTTTTTTTAGGGGAATAGGGTTCTAAAAGGCAAAACAATCAGTCGGGTCGTTACAAGTAGACTGCATTATTTTGGGGTTGTATTATTATGACTTTTTCCATAGTTTCTAATTTATTTCCAACTTAAAGAATTATTTCAACTATTTTGGGGTTAAAATGATTGAAACCTTAGTTAGTAACTTCCGCATTGGCTTGCCCAGAAATGGTATTGGGTGCTATCATGACCTGTTATAGAATTGGGTCGTAACATCCTAAAAGTTCAATTCATATCCTAAAATTTCAATTTATAAACTAAAATTTCAATTCATAAACTAAAAGTCCAATTCATATCCTAAAATACTCAGTTCATAAACTAAAAGTCCAATTCATATCCTAAAAGTTCAATTCATATCCTAAAATTTTAATTTATAAACTAAAAGTCCAATTCATATCCTAAAAGTTCAATTCATATCCTAAAATTTTAATTTATAAACTAAAAGTTCAATTCATAAACTAAAAGTTCAATTCATATTCAAAAAGTTCAATTCATAAATTAAAAGTTCAAATCATAAACTAAAATTCCAATACATAAACTAAACTAAAAGTCCAATTCGTATCCTAAAATTTCAATTCATATCCTAAAATTTCAATTTATAAACTAAATGTTCAATTCATAAACTAAAAGTCCAAATCATATCCTAAAATACTCAATTCATAAACTAAAAGTTCAATTTATATCCTAAAAGTTCAATTCATATCCTAAAATTTTAATTTATAAACTAAAAGTTTGATTCATATATTAAAAGTTCAATTCATATTCAAAAAGTTCAATTCATAAATTAAAAGTTCAAATCATAAACTAAAATTCTGATATATAAACTAAAAGTCCAATTCATATCCTAAAAGTTCAATTCATATCCTAAAATTTCAATTTATAAACTAAAAGTTCAATTCATATCCTAAAATTTCAATTTATAAACTAAAAGTTCAATTCATAAACTAAAAGTCCAATTCATATACTAAAATACTCAATTCATAAACTAAAAGTCCAACTCATATCCTAAAGGTTCAATTCATATCCTAAACCCTAGATTCTATCTAAACTATCAAGACAATAAAAAGTATAATTCAAATATAACTAAACTAAATTCAACACTAATTAAACTAGTTAGTTAATAAAATTAATTAACAAAGCTAATTGAAACAAGACCTAAACCCTAATCCTCAATAAAATATAATGTTCAAAGAATTGAAACACTAATTTAAACAATAAACTACAACATTGAAATAATTGAAACAAAAACTAGAAATAATAAAGATTCAAGGTTATAATTCAAACCTAGGCTTTTTTAGGTGGAGAAGGAGAGGGGGGGCAGACGCTGGTGGCGCGGTGGTGGGGGGCAGCGGCAGTGGTGGCGCGGGGGGGGGG
>MU669486.1:12932-50529 GCA_026770625.1 Nicotiana glauca
AAATAGAGAAGGGGAGGAGAAGGTGTTGAGAGAGAGTTGGGGAAATTTTGGGGAAGAAAATAAGAGAAATGGAGGGGGAACCCGTTTTTGACTCTGTTATTAGAAAAAGCAACCAATGTTGGTTGCTATTTTTGGTCGATAATTATGTTTTGACTGTTTGACCAAAACAACGACTAACGTTGGTCGCTATTTCTAAAAAAAATTAAAGATTTTTTTTTCTTTTTTGGTTTTAAAATATTATAAGCTATAAAAAAATTATTATTAGCTATAAATATTTATTTTATTTAACTACAATTAGGTTATAAGTCGATGAATTAATTTATAAGTGTATCAATCTCTAAAAGAACCCGACCCTGTGTTCCTAGCGCTTCATATTCTTATATATATATATATATATATATATATATATATATATAAGTCGATGAATCAATATATAAGTGTATCAATCCTTAAAAGAACCTGGCCCTGTGTTCCTAGCGCTTCCTGTTCTTATATATATAAGTTGATGAATCAATTTATAAGTGTATCAATCCCTAAAAGAACCTGACCCTGTGTTCCTAGCGCTTCATGTTCTTATCATACTATATTATAAGTGTGAAGATTATTTGATAAAGTTATTTTACTAAAATATCTTTCAAAAATTAAAGAACCAAAATATCCTCTATATTTACCCTTTAAATGTATGTATAGAGTAGTAAATATTGTACAATGAATGAGCTAATTGGTAATTAATTAAGAGATTTAACAGATAGAACCGTTTGATATTGGTAAACGAAAGTGCAAAACGTACTCCCTTAATAATGTCTATTCAATGTCCTGGATTTGCTTTCATCTTCCAACATCCAATACATACCGCAATATTTTAACTCTTGAAAGTGTTTACGTGTATTTAATAAATCAGGTTATAAATTATTATCTTAATTAATCATTAACCAACTGTCACGACCCCAACCCCGGTCGTGATGGCGCCGAACACAATGCTAGGCAAGCCCGACCAAACACCACATACAGATCATTTTCAATTAACATAGATAATGAACCAATTCATAACACTTAAAGCCTGAAATAAGAGTTAAAACATGCGGAATCCCAAGTAACGATACTGCTACATAGCCCGAAGAATCCGGTGTCACAAGTCTGAGCCTCTAATACATGAGTATCAACCTACTACATATCGTTCTAAAGAAGTACGGAATAAAGCAATAAGATAAAAGGAAGATCAGGGCTACGAACGCCATGCAGCTACCTTGATGCTCCCGGATATATGCTGCCTAGCTGGAAGTCCTCAACAGTCTCAGATGCACCTAGATCTACATGCAAGGTGCAGGGAGTAATGTGATTACTCCGACCTAGTGAGTAATAAATATAAATAAAGGCTAAGAATAAGAAATCCTAGATAGGCACATTGTAATCTATAAATACAACAATTTAAACCAAGTAGTATAAAATAAGTAAACCAATAAAAACAAATTATGGAATTGCTGCAACAGGTAAGCAAATAAATGACAGTCAAATGAGGAATGCAACACATAGTATGGTACTCTCTAGTACCCACTGCGGCGTGCAGCCCGCTCCATTTATTTATCGTCGACGGCGCTAATTGGGGTGTATAGACTCCGGGAGGGGCCCCTTATGGCCCAAGCGCAATATCAAGCCATCCTATGGCATCAACTGGGCCCTCGGCCTCATATTAATATCAATATAATACTGCTGCGGTGCGCAGCCCGATCCCATACTTAATCCAGAATCACATAAGCCTCTCGGGCAATAGTAAAATAATAGCTCTCAGCCCAAAATATCGTTAGAAATGTCATTTAAGTTTCAAATATGAGTAAAAGTGGATGAGTTTGTAAAACAGTATTAAACAATAGGACTGAGTTCAAATAATATGCCCAAGTAGTGGGGAAACAGTAATAGAAATCCCCGAAGGGTTTAAATAGTTGGCATGAAGCCCAATTATGATAATTAGTCCAAAATAATAATGATATCAAATAAGCTTCAATCAACTAAGTGGTAATTTCATCAAGCAAGACGGACCAAGTAACAATCTCCAACGGTGCTCTATCCCACGCTCGTTACCCGGCGTGCAATTCACCTCAATATAGCACTACGATGTGCAAATCCGAGGTTTCAAACTTTTAGGATATCATTTATATTCATTGCTCACCTCAAACCTGCTAAAGCTCTAGATCTCTATTCCCTTGCCTCTCAAATCTTCCTCCTCGCACGTCGAATCTGACCAAAACCACAACGAATACGTCACAATATGCCAAAGGAACAATGCCCAATCGAAAACAATCGAAAAATATTAAAAATTCCAAAATTGGCAAAACCCGAGCCCCGGGACCACTTCACGAAACTCAAAATTTTTTACATCAACGGGTTCCTTATCTCGCCACGAGTCTACACATATAAAGAGCACCAAAATCGGAGTCCAAATGATCCCACAAATTCCAATTTTTCTCTCTTAATTTTCAAACCCTAAACCACCATTTTTGACCATTAATTTCTTAAGTTTTTAGCCCTAATCCATGTATTTGCACCATAAAATTGTGTTTTAAGTCCAAAAATCCTTACCTTATCGAAGCTCCTTGAAAACCCTCTTCAAAATCGCCGACAATTCTGTCACGACTAAATTCTCAAACCCGGTCGTGATGGCGCCTCTCGTGAAGACAAGGCCAGCCAACAGAACATCAACACCTCTTTAATAGTTATTTAGTATGAATAAGTATAAAACATTAATAAAATTATCATAAGTGCGGAAGAAAAATGATAAAACAGGGAACCATACCGACACAGCTCGAAATCGGGGTGTCACGAGCTACTACAGAGTTTACTAGAATTTTACAAGTCTGGAACTAGGAACAAAGTCTAGAGATAATGTAAATAACAGAAGATAATGGAGAAAAAGAGGTTGCGAACGTCAACAGCTACCTCGTCACTCTTAGTCCACCTAGTCTGGAAGGAATCAGCGCTCAGGATCGAACTCTGCTCTACCTGTATCTGCACATTCGGTGTAGGGAGTAATGTGATTACTCTGACCTAGTGAGTAATAAAAATAAATAATGACTGAAAGCATGAAATCTCATGAAGGCATAAATAACGCTATCTCAAGCAGTAAAATCAGTTAAGCATTAAAACAGTGAAGTATCAAATAATTATCTTTTAAAAATGTTAAAGGCAAATATTTTCCACAAGTAAGCAATAATCAGAAACCTGCCCCTCGGGCTAAATATCAAGCTCTTAGTACAGTATCAGCCCCGCGGGCTCAGTATCAGTCACACAGTACAACATCAACTCCTCTGGCTCACTCTCAAATCACATGGATACCCGCGCTCACTGTGGGGGTAAAGACTCCAGAGGGGCTCCTACAGCCCAAGCGCTATATCATCATAAGGCCTGAAAGCCTGTACATATCAACATGAGGCCTAAAAGCCTTCTCACATTACACTCGAGGCCTAAAAGCCTCCTCACATATCACTCGAGGCCTGAAAGCCTCCTCACATCACTCAACATATCCTAACATATGGCCCTCAACCTCAATCAGTCCAAAAATAATCATAAGCCCCTTGGGCATCAGTAAAATGAAAGTGCTCAGCTCAAACACTAGTTCAAATATCATTTAAATCTCAAAGTTGAGTAAAAATATAGCTGAGTTCATGAAACAATGTAATTCAATTGGACTGAGTTCAAATAATATTTCAAATAGTGAGGCAATAGTGATGATAACTCAGAAAGGATTTCAAACAGTCGGCAATAAGCCCCAAGTATGGCAATAAGCCCAAGTCATAGTGAAAAACAACAAGTCATAGTCAAATTCGCAATAAAGTATTAACTGGGCTGGACCAAGTCACAATCCCCAATAGTAAATGACCCCGCGCTAGTCGTTGAACGCGTGTCTCATCTCAACATATCACTACGTTGTGCAAATCCGGGGTTTCAAACCCTCAGGACATCATTTAAAATTATTACTCACCTCTAGCCGGCCAAAAGTCTAGCTCGCTATGCCCTTTTCTCTCGAATCGACCTCCTCGTGCGTCAAATTTGATCAAAACCACAAGGAATACGTTACAATAGGCTAAGGGAACACAACCCAATCGAAAAGACTCGAAAAATATCGAAAGTCACGAAATTGGCAAAATCCGAGCCCCGGGCCCACGTCTCGAAAAATCATAAAATTAACATCACCGGACTCCTTATCTCGCCACGAGTCTGTACATATCAAATTTACCAAAATCCGAGCTCAAATGCTCCCTCAAACCCCATTTTCATTCAAAAAGTCAAGCCCTAATTCTTCCCTTTTTAATCAAATTTCCATGAATTTAAGTGTTGAATCCACAATTAAATGATGTTTCTAGGCCATAAGACTCACCTCCAATCGATTCCCAATCGAAAAACTCTTTAATCCTCGTCAAAAGCTCCCAAGGTTACTCAAAAATGGAGGAAATGGGACTTGGTTAGCGGATGAAATTTTTAATAAAACCCTTCTGCCCAGGCCTATTTCCTTCTACGCGAACGCGAAAGCCTTCTCGCGTTCGCGATGCCCAAAAATATCACTGACCAAAATAAACTGTCGCGAACGCGGTGTCCGTCCCGCGAATGCGAGGCTTCAACGAGCTCCACTACGCGAACGCGTCCCATTGACCGCGAACGCGATGGACCTCCCGCGAACGCGAAGGCAAAACTTGGCCTGCACAGTTGCTGCATATTTCTGCTGCAATTCTAAGTTCAAATCTTCCCGTTTAGCCATCCGAAATCACCCCGAGGCCCCCAGGACCTCAACCAAAAGCACAAATATATCCTATAACATCATTCAAACTTGTTCCAATCATCAAAACACATCTAACAACGCTAAAACCATCAATTCTCACTGAATTCAAGCCTAAGTTTCTCAAAAACTTTCGAAATACGCATTTGATCAACAACCCGACCAAAACACCTCTGAATGACCTGAAATTTTGCACACACATCCAAAATAACCTAATGAATCTATAGAAACTCTCATAATTCCATTCCGACCCTCGGATTAAAATCTCACCTACCAACCGGAATTCGCCAAAATACTAACTACGCCAATTCAAGCCTAATTCTACACCGGACCTCCAAAATCAATTCCGATAACACTCCTAAGTCACAAATCATCCCCCGAAGCTAATCAAATCATCGAAAATCACATCCGATCCCTCTAACTCAATAGTCAACATCCAGTTGACTTTTCCAAAACAAGCCTTCCTTAAAGAGGTTAAGTGTCTCATTTTCATCCAAAACAAATTCAAATCGACTCATTCACCCGAGACTCTTATAACAAGACATAAGGAAGCAGAAAATGGGGGAAACGAGGCGGTAACTCACGTGACGACGGGTCGGGTCATCACATCCTCCCCAACTAAAACAAACGCTCATCCTCGAGCGAGTCAAGAAACATACCTGTAACCATAAACAGGTAAGGATATCTGCTTTGCAACTCCCGCTCGGTCTCCCAAGTAGCCTCCTCTGCGGGCCGACCTCTCGACTGCACCTTTACCAAAGCTATATCCTTTGATCTCAATTTTCAAACCTGACAACCCAAAATAGCCACTGGCTCCACATCATATGTAAAATCATCATCCAATTGAACAGTACTGAAGTCCAGAACATGGGACGGGTCCCTAACATACTTCCGGAGCATAGACACATAAAACACCCGATGTACGCCCGACAAGCTAGATGCCAAGGCAAGCCCATAAGCCACCTCTTCATCCTCCTAAGTACCTCAAAAGGCCCAATAAACTGTGGACTCA
This sequence comes from Nicotiana glauca, assembly GCA_026770625.1. Classification (NCBI taxonomy): domain Eukaryota; kingdom Viridiplantae; phylum Streptophyta; class Magnoliopsida; order Solanales; family Solanaceae; genus Nicotiana; species Nicotiana glauca. Next base: position 18,713 of record MU669486.1, read on the forward strand.
GCTTCCCTTTCTTCCCAAACCGCATAACACCCTTCATGGGCGAAACCTTCAACACGACCTTCTCACCCACCATATATGACACATCCCGAAACTTCCGGTCCGCATAACTCTTCTGACGCGACTGTGTTGTACGAAGCCTCTCCTGAATCAAATTCACCTTCTCTAAGGCATCCTGAACCATCTCTGTCCCCAATAACCTAGCCTCTCCGGGCTCGAACCATCCAACAGGAGATCTACACCGCCTCCCATACAACGCCTCATACGAAGCCATCTGAATGCTCGACTAATAACTGATGTTGTAGCCAAACTCTAAAAGCGGCAAAATCACATCCCAAGAACCCCCAAAATCAGTAACACAGGCACACAACATGTCCTCCAGTATCTGAATAGTACGCTCGGACTGTCCTTTTGTCTGAGGGTGAAATGTTGTGCTCAACTCTACCTATGTACCCAACTCTCGCTGAAATGTCCTCCAAAACTGAGAAGTGAACTGAGTACCCCTATCTGAGATAATAGACACTGGAACCCCATGTAGTCAGACAATCTCCCGGATAAAGATCCCTGCCAGCTGCTTCGAAGGATAGGTAGTACATACCGGAATGAAGTGCGCAGACTTGGTCAGCCTGTCCACAGTCACCCAAATCGAATCGAACTTCTTCAAAGTCAGAGGGAGACCACTCACAAAAGCCATAGTAATCCTCTCCCACTTCCACTCTGGAATAATCATCCGCTGAAGTACACCACCTGACCTCTGATGCTCGTACTTTACCTGTTGACAGTTGAGGCACCGAGCCACAAACCCTACTATATCCTTTTTTATCCTTCTCCACTAGTAGTGCTGCCTCAAATCCTGATACATCTTCGCGGCACCTGGATGGATAGAATACCGCGAGCTGTGGGCCTCCTCCAATATCATCTCCCGAAGCTCATCCATATTGGGCACGCAAATACGGCCTTACATCCTCAATACGCCAGCATCACCAATAGTCACGTCCCTGGCATCATCATGCTGAACCCTGTCCTTAAGCACAAGCAAATGTGGATCATCATACTGGCGCTCTCTGATGCGATCATCTAAGGAAGACCGAGAAACCACATAAGCCAACACCCGACTGGGCTCCAAAATATCTAGTCTCACCAACCGATTGGCCAAAGTTGAACATCAGCTGCAAAGGGCCTCTCCCCAATTGGAATGTTTGCCAAGTCCCCATACTAACTGCCTTTCGGCTCAAAGCATCGGCCACTACATTGGCCTTCCCTAGGGTGATACAGAATGGTAATATTATAGCCTTAAGAAACTCTAGCCATCTCTGCTGCCTCAAATTAAGGTCCTTCTGCTTGAACAAATGTTGAAGACTGCGATGATCGGTGAATACTTCACAAGATACACCATACAATTAATGCCTCCAAATATTCAAAGCATGAACTATAGCAGCCAACTCCAAATCAAGTACAGGGTAGTTCTTCTCGTGGGGCTTCAACTGACGAGAAGCATAAGTAATAACTCTACCCTTCTACATCAATACACATCCGATACCAACTCTCTATGCATCACAATATACGGTATAAGAACATGCAACTGAGGGCAAAACCAATACTGGAGCCGTGGTCAAGGCTGCCTCGAGCTTCTGAAAGCTCTCCTCGCACTCGTCTGACCATACAAATGGAGCACCCTTCTGAGTCAACTTGGTTAAGGGCGATGAAATAGAGGAAAATCCCTGGACAAACCGGTAATAATAACCTGGCAACCCAAGGAAACTACGAATCTCTATGGCTGAGGTCGGTCTAGGCTAACACTATACCACCTCAATCTTATTCGGGTCGACCTGAATACCCTCACTGGACACCACGTGCCCCAAGAAAGTGACTGAGCTGAGCCAACACTCACACTTGGAGAACTTTGCATAAAGCTTCTCCTCCCTCAATCTTTGCAATACAACTCACAAATGTTGCGCGTGCTCCTCCTGGCTACGCGGGTACAACTGAATATCATCAATAAAAACGATAACAAATGAATGTAGATATGGCCGAAATACACTGTTCATCAAATGCATGAACACTGCTTGGGCATTAGTCAGCCCAAAAGACATAACATGAAACTCATAGTGCCCATATCTAGTCCTGAAAGCAGTCTTCATAATATCTGAATCTCTGATATTCAACTGGTGATAGCCTGAATGGAGATCAATCTTGGAGAATACCCTCCCCCATGGATCTGGTCAAATAAATCATCAATGCGAGGCAGGGGTACTTGTTCTTCACTGTTACTTTGTTAAATTGCCTGTAGTCAATGCACATTCTCATGGTGCTATCCTTCTTCTTTACAAATAGCACCGGTGCACCCCACGGTGACATACCAGGCCGAATGAACCCCTTATCTAGGAGTTACTAAAGTTGATCCTTCAATTATTTCAACTCCGCTGGTGCCATACGATACAGAGGAATGGAAATGGGCTGGGTGCCCGGCACCAGGTCAATTCCAAAGTCAATGTCCCTGTCCGGCGGCATACCCGACAGATCTGAAGGGAACACGTCTGGAAACTCCCTCACAATTGGGACATAATCAATACTAGGAGTCTCAGCTCCCATATCTCTCACGAAAGCCAAATATGAGAGACAACCCTTCCCAACCATACGCCGGGCCTTTAATAATGAATCACCTTGCTAGGAACATAGTCAGTCACACCACGACACTCGATCATCGGAACAACCAATATAGCTAGAGTGACTATTTTAGCATGATAGTCTAGAATAGCATGACATAGAGATAACCAGTCCATGCCTGGAATAACATCAAAATCTACCATGCTCAATAGCACTAGATCAACTCGAGTCTCCAGACCCCCAACCAAACACGACCGATACACATGGTCTACAACGATAGTATTGCCCACTAGGGTAGATACATGAACAGGTAAAGAAAGACACCCTCGTGTCGTACCCAAATGATGAGCAAAATATGAGGACACATAAGAATAAGTGGAATCGGGATCAAATAAGACTGAGACATCCCTGTGGCAAACTGAAATAATACACGTAATGACGATATCTGAAGCAATGGCATCTGTCCTGCCCTGAAAAGCATAAAAGTGAGCCTGACCACTGCCCGATTGGCCTCCCCCTCTAGGGCGACCCCTGGCTTCCTGACCCCTACCACTAGCTGGCGGGGCGGGTGCTGAAGAAACTGGACCAGAAGATAAGGACTGACCCCTCTGCTGAGATGAGCTAGCAGCTCGACGAGGACACTGCATCCACATATGCCGAAAATCTCCGCAATCATAACAACTTCCGGGTGCTAGAGAATGGGACCGAAGGGAACCCCGTGCGCCGAAGTGACTGGCTGACGCACTCGGCCTAGAAGAATCCTGAACAGATAGAGCTCGAGATGAACCCTATGCTGGAAGAGCGCTGAGAGATGGCTGGCTCTGCTAAAAACCCTAATGACCACGACCTGAAGATGTCCCACGATACTCGGAGCGGGCCGACTGAACAGGCCTGAAAGAGCGACCTCTACCCTGCTGGAACTGGCCCCTAGACGGAGCACCACTGAAACTGCCAGAACCTTAAGGCCTCTTGGCCTCCCTCTCCTCTCTATCTGGACGGCGAGTCGTCTCAATATCAACTGCATCCTCAAAGGAAATACCCAGAAATATCTCTCGAGTCATCAGAACACGAAGGTGATAATTAAGTCCATCCACAAACCTCTTGATCCTCTCCCGATCAATCGAAACTATCCAGGAGGCATGACGAGCCAACTCAGAAAATCTAGCCTCATATTGGGTCACAATCATATCTCTTTGTCGAAGCCACTCAAACTGCCTATGCAGCTCCTCTCTCTGAGACTGCGGTACCCACTTCTCCCGAAAGAGAGTGGAGAACTCCTGCCAGGTCAAAGATGATGCACCTGCCAGCCTACGCCGCTCATACGCCTCCCACCAAGTGAAGGCAGCCCCAGTGAACTAAAATGCGGTAAATGCTACACCACTTGACTCCAAAATCCCTGTCGTCCGAAACATAAGCTAACACTTGTTGAGAAAACCCAGGGCATCCTTGCCCTGAGCACCACTTAAAGAAGGAGGTTGGGGCCTACTGAACCTCTCAAGACGCCGCTGCTCATCGTCTGGCATAGCTGGAACCACAAAGTCCTGAACTGGTGCAGCCGGCTGAGCTGGATCTGCTCTCGATATCTGCAATCCCTCCAATATCTGTTCAGGTGTGCGAGCAACAGGGGTCTGATTGTCTCCCCCGGCCTGAGAAGTAGCTGCTGCGGTAGTGGCTGAAACTGCCTGAGCCAGGCCAGTGCAAATTGATAATATCTAAGCCAAGGCCTCCTGAAGGCCAGGAATCACAATGGACGTCGGTGCCTGAACAGGTGCTGCTGAAATGTCTGCAGCTGGAGCCTGTTCCTGAGCCGCGGCAACTGGTGGAGCAACAGGTGCTGCCCTCGTGGCTCTGCCTCTACCACGACCACGACCGCGTCCACGGCCTCTAGTGCCCTCAGTAGGTGGTACTGGTCGTTGTCTGCCTCATCCTATAGCATGAGTCCTCGCCATCTGCGAGAGAATAGAACACAGAAGTTTAGTTCTCGGATCAACAAAGTCGCACGACAAGAATTTCAAGAATATGGAGTTTTTTTCCTAAATGTTCTGCAGCCTCTAGAGGATAAATGCAGACGTCTCCGTATGGATCTGTGAGACTCTACTAAACCTGCTCATGACTCGTGAGACCTATGTAACCTAGGCTCTGATACCAACTTGTCACGACCAAATTCCCAAACTCGGTCGTGATGCCGCCTCTCGTGAAGACAAGGCCAGTCAACAGAACATCAACACCTATTTAATAATTACTTAGCATGAATAAGTATAAAACATTAATAAAATTATCATAAGTACGAAAGAAAAGTGATAAAACAGGGAACCATCCCGACACAGCCCGAAATCGGGGTGTCACAAGTCACGAGCTACTACAGAGTTTACTAGAATTCTACAAGTCTGCAACTAGGAACAAAGTCTAGAGGTAATGTAAATAACAGAAGATAAGGGAGAAAACGGGGCTGAAGACGTCAACAGCTACCTCGTCACTCCTAGTCCGCATGGTCTGGAAAGAATCAGCGCTTAGGATCGAACTCTGCTCTGCCCGTATCTACACACACGGTGCAGGGAGTAATGTGAGTACTCCGACCTAGTGAGTAATAAAAATAAATAAGAACTGAAAGCATGAAATCTCATGAAGGCACAAATAACGCTATCTCAAGCAGTAAAATCAGTTAAGCATTAAAACAGTAAAGTATCAAATAATTCTCTTTTAAAACAGTTAAAGGCAAATATTTTCCACAAGTAAGCAATAATCAAAAACCTGCCCCTCGGGCTCAATATCAAGCTCTCAGTACAGTATGAGCCCCGTAGGCTCAGTATCAGTCACACAGTACAACATCAGCCCCTCGAGCTCACTCTCAAATCACATGTGTACCCGTGCTCACTGTGGGGGTGCAGACTCCAGAGAGGCTCCTACAGCCCAAGCGAGATATCATTATAAGGCTTGAAAGCCTCTACATATCAACATGAGGCCTAAAATCCTTCTCACATTACACTCGAGGCCTGAAAAGCCTCCTCACATATCACTCGAGGCCTGAAAGCATCCTCACATCACTCAACATATCCTCACATATGGCCCTCGGCTTCAATCAGTCCAAAAATAATCATAAGCCCCTTGGGCATCAGTAAAACGAAAATTCTCAGCTCAAACACTAGTTCAAATATCATTTAAATCTCAAAGTTCAGTAAAAATATAGCTGAGTTCATGAAACAATGTAATTCAATTGGACTGAGTTCAAATAATATTTCAAATAGTGAGGAAATAGTGATGATAGCTCACAAAGGATTTTAAACAGCCGGCAATAAGCCCCAAGTATGGTAATAAGCCCAAGTCATAGTGAAAAACAACAAGTCATAGTCAAATTCGCAGTAAAGTATCAACCGGGACCAAGTCACAGTCCCTAATTGTAAATGACCCCGCGATCGTCGTTGAACGCGTGTCTCATCTCAATATAGCACTACGTTGTGCAAATCCGGGGTTTCAAACCCTCAGGACATCATTTAAAATTATTACTCACCTCTAGCCGGCCAAAAGTCTAGCTCGCTATGCCCTTTACTCTCGAATCGACCGCCTCGTGCGTCAAATCTGATTAAAACCACAAGGAATACGTTACAATAGGCTAAGGGAACACAACCCAATCGAAAAGACTCGAAAACTATCGAAAGTCACGAAATTGGAAAAACCCGAGCCCCGGGCTCACTTCTTGAAAAATTAGAAAATTTACATCACCGGACTCCTTATCTCGCCACGAGTCTATACATATCAAATTTACAAAAAACCGAGCTCAAATTCTCCCTCAAACCCCAAATTTTCATTCAAAAAGTCATGCCCTAATTCTTCCCTTTTAAATCAAATTTCCACGAATTTAAGTGTTGAATCCACAATTAAATGATGTTTCTAGGCCATAAGACTCCTCCAATCGATTACCAGTCGAAAACCTCTTTAATCCTCGTCAAAAGCTCCCAAGGTTACTCAAAAATGGAGGAAATGGGACTTGGTTCGTGGATGAAATGTTTAATAAAACCCTTCTGCCCAGGCCTATTTCCTTCTACATGAACGCGAAAGCCTTCTCGCGTTCGCGATGCCCAAAAATATCACTGACCAAATTAAACCGTCGCGAATGCGGTGTCCATCCCGCGAACGCGAGGCTTCAACGAGCTCCACTACACAAACGCGTCCTATTGACCAGGAACGCAATACACAGGCTGCTCCTCCTACGCGAACGCGGACTCCATTGCCACGAATGCGATGAATAAACTCGGCAGGACACCTGGCCCCTTCTACTCGAACGTGAAGCCACAATCGCGAACGCGATGAACCACCCGCGAACGTGAAGGAAAAACCTATCCTGCACAGCTGCTGCATATTTCTGCTGCAATTCTAAGTTCAAATCTTCCCGTTTAACCATCCAAAATCACCCCGAGGCCCCTGGGACCTCAACCAAAAGCACAAACACATCCTATAACATCATTCAAACTTGTTCCAATGATCAAAACACATTTAACAATGCTAAAATCATCAATTCTCACCGAATTCAAGCCTAAGTTTCTCAAAAACTTTCGAAATACGCATTTGATAAAAAACCCGACCAAAACACCTCCGAATGACCTGAAATTTTGCGCACACATACAAAATCACCTAACGAAGCTACAGCAACTCTCGAAATTCCATTCCGACCCTCGGATCAAAATCTCACCTACCAACCGGAATTCGCCAAAATACTAACTTCGCCAATTCAAGCATAATTCTACACCAGACCTCCAAAATCAGTTCCGATCACACTCCTAAGTCACATATCATCCCTCGAAGAAAATCGAATCACCGGAAATCACATCCGAGCCCTCTAACTCAATAGTCAATATCTGGTTGACTTTTCCAAAACAAGCCTTCCTTAAAGAGACAAAGTGTCTCATTTCCATCCAAAACCAATCCAAATTGACTCATTCACCCGAGGCTCTTATAATAAGACATAAGGAAGTAGAAAATGAGGGAAACGGGGCGGTAACTCACGTCACGACAGGTCGGTTTGTCACTTCACGAAACTCAGAAATTTTCACAGCAACGGGTTCCTTATCTCGCCACGAGTCTATACATATAAAGAAAACCAAAATCGGAGTTCAAATAACCCCATAATACTAATTTTTGCTCTCTTAAGTTTCAAGCCCTAAACCACCATTTTTGACCATTAATTTCTTAAGTTTTCAGCCCTAATCCATGCATTTGCACCATAAAATCGTGTTTTAAGTCCAAAAATCCTTACCTTATCGAAGCTCCTTGAAAACCCTTTTCAAAATCGCCCACAATTCTCCAAGTACGAGTTAAAAATGAACAAACCCTTCAAAATTCGCGAAGAAGAACTTAAATACCTTCTGCCCTGACATCATCGCTTCTGCGGTTAAATTACCGCTTCCGCGATACCTCTTCTGCGGTCGAAATTCTGCATCTACGGCTTTGTAAATATGGCTCCTAGTCTGCTTCTGCAGAAACAACTAACCATGCCAACCCTCCCTTCTGCGGTCCATATGTCGCGTCCGCGACTTCGTAGATGTGGTACCCAATCCGCACCTGCGATCCCAAGCCTTCACTTGACCTTCCGCTTTTGCGACCTCCGCCTCCGCTCCTGCGATACCGCTTCTGCGGTCTCAATTCCGCAGAAGCGGCAGGGACTGCAACTTTGCACAAGTCCAAAACTCTCCGTTATCCATCCGAAATCACCTCTCGGCCCCTCGGACCGCAACCAAAAGCACCAACACCTCCTATAATATCATTCAAACTTGCTCCAATCATCAAAACAACTCAAACAACACCAAAACCATCAAATTACATCGATTTCAAGACTAAGTTCTTCTAAAACTTTCAAAACACGCATTTGATAAAAAAACCCAACCAAATCACCTCCGAATGACTTGAAATTTTACTTATCAACCGGAAATTGCCAAAATACTAACTTCGCCAATTCAAGTTTAATTCTACATCGGACCTCCAAAACCACTTGCGATCACACTCCTAAGTCACAAATCACCACCCGAAGCTAATCGAATCATCGAAACTCACATCTGAGACCTCTAACTCATAAGTCAACATCCGGTTGTCTTTTCCAACTTAAGCCTTCTTAAAAGAGACTAAGTATCTCATTTCTTACAAAAACCACTCCAAACCAACTCGATCACGTAAGACACGGATAATGAAACATAAATAAGCAGAAAAGGGGAGAAACAGAGCGGTAACTCATGAGGCGACGGGTCGGGTCGTCACATCCTCCCCAACTTAAACAAATGCTCGTCCTCGAGCGAGTCAAGAAACATACTTGAAGCCTCAAATAGGTGAGGATATCTGCTCTGCATCTCCCACTGGATCTCCCAGGTAGCCTCCTCTACAGGCCGACCTCTCCACTGCACCTTTACCGAAGCTACCTCCTTTGATCTCAATTTCCGAACCTGACGCTCCAAAATGGCTGCTTGCTCTACATCATAAGTCAAATCACCTTCCAACTGAACCGTACTGAAATCCAAAACATGGGACGGGTCACCAATATACTTCCGAAGCTTGAAAACATGGAAAACTGGATGCACACTCGACAAGCTGGGTGGCAAGGAAAGCTCATAAGCCACCTCCCCAATCCTCCTAAGTACCTCAAAAGGCCCAATAAATCACGGACTCAACTTTCCTTTATTTCTGAATCTCATAACACCCTTCGTAGGTGAAACCTTCAATAGGACCTTTCCGGTCCGCATAGTTCTTCTACCTCGACTGCGCCGTGCGAAGCCTCTCCTGAATTACCTTCACTTTATCCAGAGCATCCTGAACCAAATCTGTACCCAACAGTCTAGCCTCGCCGGGCTCGAACCAACCAACTGGAGATCTACACCGCCTCCCATACAAAGCCTCATATGGTGCCATCTGAATGGTGGACTGATAGCTGTTGTTGTAGGCAAACTCTGCAAGCGGTAGAAACTGATCTCATGACCCTCCGAAATCAATAACACAGGAGCGTAACATATCCTCCAATATCTGAATGGTGCGCTTGGACTGCCCATCCGTCTGAGGGTGAAAATGTGTGCTCAACTGCACCTGAGTGCCCAACTCTCGCTGAACCGACTTCCAAAATGGGGAAGTAAATTGAGTGCCCCGATCTGATATGATGGAAACTGGGATACCATGCAACCGAACAATCTCCCGAATATATAACTCTGCCAGCCGCTCTGAACAATAAGTAGTACAAACAGGAATGAAGTGCGCGGACTTGGTCAGCCTATCTACAATCACCCAAATAGCATCGAACTTCTTCAAAGTCTGTGGGAGTCCAGTAACAAAATCCAAAGTGATCCTCTCCCACTTCCACTCAGGAATAACCATCTGCTGATGCAAGCCAGCCGGTCTCTGATGCTCATATTTCACATGCTGACAATGGAGACATCGAGCTACAAACTCCACAATATCTCTCTTCATCCTCCGCCAGCAATAGTGCTGTCTAAGATCCTGATACATCTTTGCGGCACCTGGATGAATGGAATACTGCGAGCTATAGGCCTCCTCCAATATCAACTCCTGAAGCCCATCCATATTGGGCACACAAATCCGGCCCAACATCCTCAACACACCATCATCACCAATGGTCACGTCTCTGGCATCATCATGCTGAACTCTTCCCTTAAGGACAAGCAAATGCGGATAATCATATCGGCGCTCTCTGATGTGGTCATATAAAGAAGACTGAGAAACCACACAAGCCAACACCCAACTGGGCTTCGAAATATCTAATTTCACAAACAGATTGCCAAGGCCTGAACATCAACTGCAAATGGCTTGTCCTCAACTGGAATGTACGCCAAGCTCTCCATACTCACTGCCTTTCGGCTCAAAGCATCGGCCACTTTATTGGCCTTTCCCAGATGATATAGAATAGTAATATCATAATCCTTAAGCAACTCTAGCCACCTTCGCTGCCTCAAGTTGAGGTCCTTTTGCTTGAACAAATGTTGAAGACTGCGATGATCAGTGAATATCTCACAAGATACGCCATACAAGTAATGCCTCTAAATCTTTAATGCGTGAACTATAGCAGCCAACTCCAAATCATGGATAGGGTATTTCTTCTCGTAGGGCTTCAACTGACGGGAATCATAAGCAATAACTCTACCCTCTTGCATCAATACACATCCAATCCATACTCTTGAAGCATCACAATATACAATATAGGAACCTGAAGCTGATGGCTAAACCAACATTGGAGCTGTGGTCAAAGTTGTCTTGAGCTTCTGAAAGCTCTCCTTACACTCGTCCGACTATACAAATGAAGCACCCTTCTGAGTCAACTTGGTCAAAGGCGATGCAATAGATGAGAATCCCTAAACAAATCGGTGATAATAGCCTACCAACCCAAAGAAGCTACGAATCTCTATGGCTGAGGATGGTCTAGGCCAACTCTGAACCGCCTCTATCTTCTTTGGATCAACCTGAATACCTTCGCTGGACACTACGTGTCCCAAGAAAACCACTGAACCGAGCCAAAACTCACACTTAGAGAACTTTGCATAAAGCCTTTCCTCTCTCAATCTCTACAAAACCACTCGTAAATGCTCCACGTGCTCCTCCTATCTACGCGAGTATACTAGAATATCATCAATGAACACGATAATAAACGAATCCAGATAAGGACGAAATACATTGTTCATCAGATGCATGAATGTTGCTGGGGCATTGGTCAGCCCGAAAGATATGACAAGAAACTCATAGTGACCATATCTAGTCCTGAAAGCAGTATCTGAATCCCTGATCTTCAACTGGTGATAACCCGAACGGAGATTAATCTTAGAAAACAATCTCGCTTCCTAAAGCTGGTCAAATAAATCATCGATGCGAGCCAGAGGATACTTGTTCTTCACCGTTACCTTGTTCAATTACCTATAATCGATGCACATTCTCATTGTGCCATCCTTCTTCTTTACAAACAGAACTGGTGCACCCCTATGTGACACACTAGGCCGAATGAACCCCTTATCTAGGAGTTCCTGAAGCTTCTCCTTCAATTCTTTCAACTCCGCTGGTGCCATACGATATGGAAGAATAGTCGGGCACCAGATCAATACCAAAATCAATATCCCTATCCGGTGGCATGCCCGGTATGTCTACAGGAAATACGTCGGGAAAATCCCTCACAACTGAAACAGAATTATTGCTAGGAGTTTCAACTCCAACTTCCCTCACAAACACCAAATAGGAAAGAAAACCCTTCCCAACCATACGTTGGGCCTTTAAGAAAGAAATAACTCTACTAGGGACATAGTCAGCCACACCTTTCCACTCGATCTGCGGTACACCCGGCATGGCCAAAGTGACTGTCTTAGCATGACAATCTAGTATAGCATGCCACGAAGATAACCAATCCATGCCCAAAATAACATCAAAGTCCACTATGCTCAATAGCAATATATCCACTTGGGTCTCCAGACCCCCAATAATCATAACACATGACCGGTACACACTGTCCACAACTACAGTGTCACCGACCGGGGTAGACACATGAACAGGTAAAGTAAGAGACTCCTGGGGCGTACCCAAATAATGAGAAAAATATGAAGACACATATGAATAGGTGGAACCGGGATCAAATAATACAGAGGCATCTATGTGGTAGACTGAAACAATACCTGTAATGACAGCATCTGAAGCAATGGCATCTGCCCTGCCTATCATAGCATAAAAATAAGCCTGGCCGCCGCCTGATCGACCTTCACCTCTGGGGCGATCCCTGGTTGCCTGACCTCTACCCCTGGCTAGCTGGGCGGGTGATGAAGTAGCTGGTGCCGAAGTCGAGGGCTGATCCCTCTGTTGAGACTGAATATCACGAAGTCAAGGACACTGCCTCCTTATATGCCCAAACTCTCCGCTCTCATAATAACTTCCCGGTGCTGGAGATGGGGACTGAAGGGAACCCCTCGCACCGGAGTGACTAGCAGATAGGCGCAGAAGAACCCTAAGCTGATGGGGCATGAGATGAACTCTAAGCTGGGAGAGCGTTGAGCGAAGACTGGCCCTAATGAGACCCATGATGACCACGGCCTGAAGATGCCCCACGATACTCTGGACGGGCCGACTGAGCAGGCCTGAATGAACGACCTCTATCACACTGGAACTGGCCTCTCGACGGAGCACCACTGAAACTGCACGATCCTCGAGGCCTCTAGGCCTCTTTCTCCTCTCGCTCTCTACGGTGAACAAACTCGATCTCACGAGCGATATCCACCACCTCCTCAAATGTAGCACCCAATACTCTCTCTCTAGTCATCAGAATACAAAGATAGCAGTTAAGGCCATCCACAAATCTCCTAATCCTCTCACGATCAGATGGAATCATCCAAATAGCATGATGGGCCAACTATGAAAACCTCATTTCGTACTGAGTCACGGTCATATCCCCCTACATTATCCACTCAAACTGCCTATGCAGCTCCTCTCTGTGGGACTGAGGTACATACTTCTCCAGGAATAGAGCGGAGAACTGCTGCCAAGAAAGGGGTGTTGCACCAACAGGCCTACGCCTCTCAAAATCCTTCCACAAAGTAAAAGCATCCCCTGAGAACTGGAAGGTAGTAAATGCCACACCACTCGACTCAAGAATCCCTGCTGTACGGAGCATATGTTGGCACTTGTCTAGAAAACCCTAGGCATCCTTGCCTTCAACACCACTAAATGTCGGAGGCTGGAGCCTACCAAACCTCTCAAGATGACGTTAATCATCGTCTGGCATAGCTGGAACCACGAAGTTCTGAACTGGTGCAACCGGCTGAGCTGGAGGTACTCCCGGTGTCTGAAATCCCTGCATTACCTGCTCAGGTGTGCGAGCAGCGGGGGTTTGATTGCCTCCCCTAGACTGTGAAGTAGTTGTTGTAGTGGTGGCTGAAACTGCCTGAGCTAGGCCAGTGCAAACTGATAAAATCTGTGCCAAGGCCTTCTGGAGACCCGAAATCACGATAGGCACAGCTGGTGCCTGAACAGGTGCTGGAGTGTCCACGGCTAGAGCGTGATCCTGAGCTGGGGCAACTGGTGGATCAGCAGGTGCTGCCCCGACTGCTCTGCCTCTGCCACGACCACGACCGCGTCCACGACCTTTGGTGGCCTCAGTCGGTGGTACTGGTGGTCGTCCGCCATGTCCGGTAGCTCTTGTCCTCACCATCTATGAGAGAATAAAATAATAGAAGTTTAGTTCTCAGTTCAACAAAGCTGGACGACAAGAATTTCAAGAATGTGAAGTTTTTCTAAAGGTTCTTCAACCTCTCGAGGATAGATACAGACGTCTCCATACCGATCTGCGATACTATACTAAATCGGCTCATGACTTGTGGGACCAAGTTGTCACGCCCCAACCTTGGGAGGCACGACCGGCGCTCAATCAAGTGAACCTGACTGAGCAAGCCTTACCGAACATTTTCTACCCCAAATCAATATGAATACGGAACCCATGCCTCTCATTAATTTAGACGATAATACATGGTGCATACTACATCATTGGTTTATTTCATATCACAAAGATTTACCGTAAATAAGCTAGCTTCAAGGATTCTATTAGAGTTACAGTTTATGGAGATCACAAGTTTAGGATTACAACATAGATAGTGGACTCCCCGAACACCCGTACATAACCCATACTAGTGTCTGTGGAGCCTCTAAGGATACAAAAGATAAGCATATCTATGCCGGCAACAAGGCCCCGACTATACCTCAAAAGTGGAAAGTTGTAATAACAAAAGATACACCATATAGCCCCATGAAAGAAAAAGGGGCTCACCAAGACTTCGCATATAAAAATGCTCTGCTACACACGATCGGCACTATCGGCCATGGAGCCACCTACAATCATAACACAAATGTAGCGCCTCGGCAAAAAGGACGTCAGTACATTTGAATTGTACTGGTATGTATAACTAAACACCATTTTACTATAAAGAACTATCAAACAGGTACAAGTAAATAACATGGGTAAATCAAAGATGCAATTCATATAATCTTTCATAAAATTTCCAAAACATAGCTTAGGGCATTTCTGTCACATGTTCACCACTGTTCTCAATACCACCGCCATCTCGAGCGGAGTCCGGTCACGACCCAACCGGCTAGGTCACCTCATTGGAGGCATTACTCTCAATTAATATTTCATTTCCCTTATCCGGAATTCAATATCAGCACATTACCACCATGTGTGCAGCATGGTGTTCGATCACGACCCGATCGGCTAGGTCGTCTTGCCTAGGCATTACTCCATTCTCATTAGTCAATACCTCCAAATCTTTATTCCACACGTATCATAACAATTCCTGGGCATTCATGGCAACCATCATTACATCATTTTCCCTTTTCAATATTCATTTTACAAGTTGTGATCATAGACACATATATCAAAGATAATTCAAGTTGCAATCACAGGTAAGTGAGCACATAGCTAGCATGAATAATTCTTTGTTTCGATGTTGGCTTACAGCCCAAGTATTTCAACACATAAATGTACTTTTTCATCCTTCTCTAATTATCAAGAATGGTACGTTATTCACATTGAGGCACATCCTTCACGAATATGTATAGATATATGCAAATCAATTAGTGTGTAATAAAAATCAATACACTAACCAATTCAACTCTTACCGTACTTTCATAAATGACAACGGAGCTCAATTTCTAATAAAAGGGGTTTTAGCCATACATACCTCAACAAAGCTTTCCTTACTCTTTTACAAGTTTCCTGAACTCTTAGCACTTCGATCTCTTGAGATGAAAGTCTAGGGGTCTTCACTTGATTTACTTCAAGGATTTAGCCATATCTCATGGAGAAATTTGATGGGGAAACTTTCCCTCTCTAAAACCCCTCTCTCTCCCTCTAGAAATGCTCAGAAGAATGCTTAAAATGAGCTATAACACCGGATATATCGATAGGGAGGTCGGGTTAAAAACTAGAAAATTGGAGCTCCGAGTCAAATATGCGATCGCATTTGCGATGAGTAAACATGCGGTCTGCATAACGGACCGCAAAATGTTTCCTAGAAACTGGACACTCTGACTGAGTCGGTGGCAGAAATGTGGTCCGCATTCACATTCTGCGATCGCAAAGTGCACCGCAAAACTGACCCTCACAAAATTTGAAGGAAAATATGCGACGACTATGCGGTCCGCATTTTGATTACGCGACCGCATTTTCGACCGCATAGCTGACTTCAATTTTAACCAACATTCTGACTAACTCTGCGGCATATATGCGGTCTGCATACCTGATTCGCGACCGCATTCTGGACCGCATTTCTTGCATTTTTTTCTGGAAAATTATTCTTGACTTTTTAATGCATTATTCAATCCAAAAAGGTCCGCGCCGCGGCGAGCTTGCGAGGTATATTTATGAATTACTAACACATGCTCCTAACTTGGCACCACGGGATCCGTGTTTTCTTGTAGGGATCTCACGGGGCCTTACACAAGTAACCTAGGCTCTGATACCAACTTGTCAAGACCCCAACCCCGGTCGTGATGGCGCCCAACACAATACTAGGCAAGCCCGACCAAACACCATCCGTAACCCAGTTCCTTATACAGTTCATTTTCAATTAACATAGATAATTAACCAAGTCATAACACTTAAAGCCTGAAATAAGAGTTAAAACATGCGGAATCCCAAGTAATGATACTACAACATAGCCCGAAGAATCCGGTGCACAAGTCTGAGCCTCTAATACATGAGTATCAACCTACTACATATCGTTCTAAAGAAGTACGGAATAAAGCAATAAGATAAAAGGAAGATCAGGGCTGCAGACGTCATGCAGCTACCTTGATGCTCCCGGATATGTGCTGCCCAGTTGGAAGTCCTCAACAATCTCAGATGCACGTGGATCTGCACGCAAAGTGCAGGGAGTAATATGAGTACTCCGACCCAATGGGTAATAAACATAAATAAAGGTTGAGAATAAGAAATCCTAGATAGGCACATTGTAATCTATAAATACAACAATTTAAACCAAGTAGTATAAAATCAGTAAACCAATGAAAACAAACTATGGAAATGCTGCAATAGGTAAGCAAACAAATGACAATCAAATGAGGAATGCAACACATAATACGGTACTCTCTAGTACCCGTTGCGGCGTGCAGCCCGCTCCATTTATTTATCATCGACGGCGCTCACTGGGAGTGTGCAGACTCCGGGAGGGGCCCCTTACGGCCCAAGCTCAATATCAAGCCATCTTGTGGCATCAACTAAGCCCTCGGTCTCATATTAATATCAATATAATACTGCTGCAGCGCGCAGCCCGATTCCATACTCAGTCCAGAATCACATAAGCCTCTCGGAAAATAGTAAAATAATAGCTCTCAGCCCAAAACATCGTTAGAAATGTCATTTAGGTTTAAAATCGGAGTAAAAGTGGCTGAGTTTGCAAAACAGTATTAAACAATGGGACTGAGTTCAAATAATATGCCCAAGTAGTGGGGAAACAGTAATAGCAATCCCCGAAGGGTTCAATAGTTGGCACGAAGCCCAATTATGACAATTAGTCCAAAATAATAATGATATCAAATAAGCTTCAATCAATTAAGTAGTAATTTCATCAAGCGGGACGGACCAAGTCACAATCCCCAATGGTGCTCTACCCCATGCTCGTTACCCGGCGTGCAAGTCACCTCAATATAGCACTACGATGTGCAAATTCGGGGTTTCAAACCCTTAGGATATCATTTACATTCATTACTCACCTCAAACCGGCTAAAGCTCTAGCTCGCTATGTCCTTGACTCTCAAATCGGCCTCCTCGCACATCGAATCTGACCAAAACCACAACGAATACGTCACAATATGCAAAGGAACAATACCCAATTGAAAACAATCGAAAAATATTAAAAATCCCTAAATTGGCAAAACCCGAGCCCCGGGCCCACTTCATGAAACTCAGAAATTTTTACATCAACGGGTTTCTTATCTCGCCACGAGTCTATACATATAAAGAAAACCAAAATCGGATTCCAAATGACCCTACAAATCCTAATTTTTGCTCTCTTAAGTTTCAAGCTCTAAACCACCATTTTTGACCATTAATTTCTTAAGTTTTCAGCCCTAATCCATGCATTTGCACCATAAAATCGTGTTTTAAGTCCAAAAATCCTTACCTTATCGAAGCTCCTTGAAAACCCTCTTCAAAATCGCCCACAATTCTCCAAGTCTGAGTTAAAAAGGAACAAACCCTTCAAAGTTCGCGAAGCAGAACTTAAATACCTTCTGCCCAGACATCACCGCTTCTGTGGTTAAATTACCGCTTCCGCGATACCGCTTCTGCGGTCAACGTTCCGCTTCTGCGGAAATTTACTAAAGTCCAGAACCGCTTCTACGGTCGAAATCCCGCATCTGCGGCTCCTAGTCCGCTTCCGCGGAAACAACTGACCATGCCAACCCTCGCTTCTACTTTCCATTTGTCGCGTCCGCGACTCCGCAGATGCGGTACCCAATCCTCACCTGCAATCCTAGGCCTTCCCTTGACCTTCCGCTTCTGCGACCTCCGCTTCCGCTCCTGCGATACCGCTTCTGCGGTCCCAATTCCGTAGAAGCGGAAACACCGGAAGCAGCAGGGACTGCAACTTTGCACAAGTACAAAACTCTCATCCAACCGAAATCACCCCGAGGCCCCCGGGACCGCAACTAAAAGCACCAATACCTCCTATAACATCATTCAAACTTGTTCCAATCATCAAAGTAACTCAAACAACACCAAAACCATCAAATTACATCGAGTTCAAGCCTAAGTTCTTCTAAAACTTCCGAAACACGCATTTGATCAAAAATCCAACCAAATCACCTCCGAATGACCTGAAATTTTACACACACATCCCAAATCACATAACGAAGCTACAATAACTCTCGAAATTCTATTCCGACCCTCGTATCAAAATCTCACTTATCAACCGGAAATCGCCAAAACACTAACTTCGCCAATTCAAGTCTAATTCTACATCGGGCCTCCAAAACCACTTCCGATCACACTCCTAAGTCACAAATCACCACCCGAAGCTAACCGAATCATCGGAACTCACATCCGTTCCCTCTAACTCATAAGTCAACATCCGGTTGACTTTTCCAAATTAAGCCTTCTTAAAAGAGATTAAGTGTCTCATTTCTTACCAAAACCACTCCAAACTAACTCGATCACATAAGACGCGGATAATGAAGCATAAAGAAGCAGAAAAGGGGAAAAATGGAGCGGTAACTCATGAGACGACGGATCGGGTCGTCACACCCACCTTCTCATCCTTTCTCTCAAACGTACATGAAGAATTTGAGGAGTTGTAATTTGAAAACCTTTAACTGAATTGTGCTTTTTGATGTGGTGGTGAAGTAGCACAAGAATGTCCTCTTGGTTACCTATAATACCGTTACTTCGTGAAAAGTGATCTAGGTACGCGGATTATTTTATGTTATTTTATTATTACGGTTTTTTACAAATCTGAAGTTATGTACGTAGTATCACTTTCCAAATGATATTTTATTCTCCAGTGAATTGCTGGACGCCTGGACCTGTATACATTAGAGTGTTAAAAGATCTTTATTTGCGTAGCTATGACTTTTTTATAATGTGAAGAGCAAATTAGTCCTATTTAATTGTTCTGATAATCTATTTATATTTATTTATAGTGTCAAACATTTTACGACAAGGAAAATTCGGTATAAATGGTCATGCAATAATTCACTTTTCATTGGCAATGCTTGAACAAGTCTACAACAATGATATTATATTATAATTTCATGGACATGCTTATTTTTATGTGATTTCGGGTAAAACATTGTCTATTTGACTATTCCTAGCATTCTTCTAATTAGACCTTGATATTCTTTTCTATAAAAATGTTCATCCCGAATAACTCACATATTACATTAATATAATTACATTTCAAAATTTGATACAGTTTCATCACCATACTCACCAGTATTGATCTGAGATTAAAAGTATTATAGTTGTAAAAATGTTATTTGCACTCCATGCATATGGTAAGAAATTAAATATCAATTTTCACTATTGTATGTTTGAAACTCAACCTTTTTTTTATTATCTTTATCTAATTATATTTTCTTACTCTTCAGAACTTAATAATTGGTCTTAAATCTTTCTCTTGGCAGCGATAGAGTTGATATTATTTTATCAATCCATGGAATACTTTTTTAGGTTGTGAGGTAAAAATTTATCTGGCCCTTTATAATCTTTCGGTGATTCTGTCACTGTAGTAGTTGTGCTACATATTAGTATTGTTCTTCATTGTTATTTGGTTCTATTTTAATTCACTATTTAATTCTTGATTATATGTGTACTTAATTTTTAAGTAGAAAAAGGATATACAATAAACTACTCAATTTAATTTACTTGCATTATATATTTATAAAGCAAGATCTTTTTCATCTGCCATTTATCTTTCATAAAATACATATCTCTTCATGTATTTTAATTTTAAAATATAATAAAATTGTATTAAGAAATATAATTATCGGTCTCTTAATCTTTATTCTTTTATAGTTTATGTATGGTTGTTTATCAAACCTAACTAAAAGAAGTATTTTTTGATTTCCTTAACAACATGTGGGATTGGTCGGAGTACTCCATTGAATTATGAATTTAATACATATATTGCTTAGAATAATTATCGGGACATTATTGGATCTTAAAATTTGGGCCTCTTTTGTTTACATATTAATATATATATGAAAACTTTGAGCATGTCTTTTTAATGCAGGTTTTGAAGATATTCCATTATTTTGGGTTCAACACCCATGCCACTAAAATGAGATAACATTTCATTATTTGATCTTGTACTTTTTTCTTTAAATTTTATTTAAACCTAACATATATTTTAATAATATTCATATTATAGTTAAAATATTTATGCTGATTAATATGAGATACACGTGCAACACATAACCTATCAGATGCATCGTTGAATATTAAAAATAAAACATCTCGATCTATATCTATATATATAAAACACGCTTCGTTGTACTACTTTAACTACATATATAGTATGTTAGAGTATATTTTAGTGTATTCATTTCTTGTAGTACAAAAATATTAACGAATTACATTTATATTATTTAGATAGTAAATATGAAAGTGATTTTTAATTTTGAACAATGTTGACCTGAAAAGAGAACAACATTGGTCGCTAATTATTCAGAAATTAAACTTAGCGACCAAAGTTGGTCTCTAATTTTGAATAAGATTTATTTATATTTTATAAAATATTTTAAATAATACTAATATAATTATTTAACATTATAACCGGGTCCCAAATTAGCGACCAAAGTTGGTCGCTACTTGCTTCCCCTTTCATGACCGACCAACTTTGGTCGCCAATTTTAATTAATATTTATTTATATTTTATAAAATATTTTAAATAATAATATAATTAATACAACGTTATAGTTGGTCCCACATTAGCGACCAAAGTTGGTCGTTAATTTGAATATTTTTTTGACCTAGCAAGTCTGACCAGCGCGGTCAATATATTGACCATTTGACCGGCCAAAAAGCGACCAACCTTGGTCGGTAAATTATTTAATACTTTTCTCCACATTAGCGACCAACTTTGGTCGCTTTTTTTGACCGATCAACTTTGGTCGCAAATTTTTGGTCGGTAATTCCCAAATTTCTAGTAGCGAATTAAGCAAACTTCAGTGATTGAAGTTCAATCCACGTGCATTATATACTATGCTTCTTATTATTTTATTGGGTAAACTAATAACCGAACCGATAACAGTTGATAACTGGTTAACCGATAACTCATATATATCTTATCGGTTCGGTTATCGGTTTAACATATTTATAAATTGATTACCGATATGGTAAACCGATAATATTCACAACCGAACCGATCGATGCCCACCCTTAATAAGTACTAATTAGTGACGGAAATGTCACGACCCAAAATTCCCACCTTCGGAACCGTGATGGCGCCTAACATTTCAATTTCTAGGCAAACCAACGTCAGAACAATTTATTTATTTTCAACACATTAGAACAATTCGTGTCGTTTCTATGTCCAGTGGTTCTTCTGTGCTGGCCATGACGAGGCAACAGATGTTACCAGTCCTCAAGCTGGCATTACAGGTATAACAAAGATGGTCTTAACATGGTATCACAGGTTGCTAATTCTGGGAATGGTATGCTGATAGCACTGAACAGCCTTGGACAGTTTAATTACTGTATGGGGTTGTATGGTATAAGCATTTCATAATGCTCATTCTGGGAATGGTATAGCACCATACGGGGAAAGAACTGTTACGCTTGTACTGGATTATGGACTCTGGGAAGCTGCTTGGTTCTACAACAATTCATCTGCTGGAATTCCAATTCTTCCCGATCAATTCGAAGATTTCCAAATTGTTGTGCTGTAGATGCCAAAACAGTAGACTAACCAGTCATACAGTAGTAATATGCAACAACTCACAAGGCATCTTGTTCAGCAATGATTCACAACACTTGCAAAGACAAAGGTTTCAAACATAGTTGCACGCACCTTCAGATTATGGACAGCCACAGCATTTGAACGTGTCCGTTAGTGTTTTAGTTTGGCCAATTGGTACGCAAAACGTGGCGCCTGGTGAGAGCTTTTGAGATGCTACTCTGACGTTTTGCACTTGGCTAGAGGATACAAACACCACCTTCGGCCTTAATCTGTCCACTTCAAACTTTTGTAATAGTTACATTTGCTGCTTTTACACCCTTCCCTTTCATTTTACGTACTCTTGTATCAACTCAATTCCTTTTTGGATTATTATTATATATTTACCACAAGGCATCAAGCCGAGTGGTATATTTACTTTAAAAAAAAGAAGAAGTGCGGAAGCTATCACAATTAAAATATCTGATACAACCCTGCACTCACAAGTGCACGACCTACTAGAATGGAAAAATAAAGGCCTGAATAAAATATAAAGTTATCCGAAGAAAAGTACACCACTAGACAAAAAGGAAAAGGGGACTCTAAGAGATGTGGACGCTGAGCCGTTGTACCTTAAGTCTCCACAAAGCTAGCCAATCCGAGCACGCTAATAGCTGCCGCTGGGACCGACTCTAAAATTTGCACAAGAAGTACACAGTACATGTAGTATGGGTACAACCGACTCCATGTAATCTGTAAGTGTCACACCTAACCTCGACGAATTAGTGATGAGGCTAAGGCGAGTCACCTACACAATAACCTGTACGCAATATATAATAAAAACAGGAAAGAAAGTATAAAACGAAACAAGATAGTTAACTAAAGAAAATAGCTAGATTCACAAAGAGAAACCAATGTCAATCAGAATTACCACTCTTAAAGTTCAGTAAGAAAATACCGAAACCAACACAAATCAAGAAAAATAAAATACATAGATTGTTGCGGCACGCAACCCGATTCCATCGTACAAGATAAAATCCTCCCTTATTCCTCTGTAACAATATCAACAATCATAAAAATATATATGTTGCGGCACGTAACCCGATACCACCATATAATAAAATCAGTATCACAATTCACCCTTACTTCACCGTATCAATCCACCCTTATTTTACCTGTTGCTGCGTGCGACCCGATCCCACCGTACCAATATAAATTCACCCTTATTCCACCATATCAATCCACCATTATTTCATTTGCTATGGCGTGCAACCCGATCACACCGTATCAATACAAATAGTCAATGTGTACAATCAAATCAATAACTCAAATCACAAGAACCTCTGTGATTAACGAATAAAAAGATGAAACAGAAAGGAAGGTCTGTACCAAATTGAGAATTCGTAATTTTTTGTAAGACTACTCGGCAAGACAAGTCCGGTAAATGACGATTAAAAAGGTACAAGTAAGTCAAGTAAGGCAAATAGCAGCGAGTCATGAAAGCATGGAAAGGTCTAACATTTTTTACATGAAGGACAATGACTAACATGTAGATAATAAAGCATGGAAGACATTTAATGCACATAACGACTAAGTCATGGAAGGAAATAAATAAAGAAAAGCGAAAAATCAAGGGAACAAGTAATTCGGAGGCGTATAGGCACTCGTCACCTCGCTTATACTTTGTAACACATGAGATTCACATAGCACATAGTCCGAGGGTTCTTAATTCCCTCAATCAAGGTTAAAATCAACACTGACCTCGCTTCAAAGATCAACTGAAGGCTCAACCATCAACCACGACTTTGCCTTTCGAACAAGCGTCCGAACCAACAAAATCTACCAAATTATCAACCAAATGATTCAACATAAGCCTTGGGAACCACCCATGAATGAAAAAAATTCAATTTAGGTCATTATTGAAATAGTCAACAAAAGTTAACTCTCGGGCCCGCTGGATCCAAACCTGAAATTAGGACCAATACCTGATTAACCATTCTCCTGAGCCCAGTTATGTAATTTGTTTCAAAATCCGACTTCAATTTGAGGTCTAAATTTCAATTTTACAGCCCAAACCCCCAATTTCTACCATAAATTTTTTAGATTTTAGGTTGAAATCTTATGAAAAGTAATGGGTAATTGAAAGAAAGTAGGTTAGAATTACCAAATAATTGGGGAAGAAGAGCTCTTGGAAAAATTACCTCTAAGGTTTCTAGGTTTGAAAATTTGAGAGAATGAGGAAAATTCCGTCTAACTCAGCTTTTAACCAGGTGCAGATATCGCAATTGTGAACCCCGCAAGTGCGAGACGTATTTTGCAATTGCGAAAAAGCTCTATCTTTGCTATCATCGCATTTGCGATGATTTGTTCGCAATTGCGAACTGTGGCCATCCCGCAAATGCGATCCATTACTGCCTAGTCCTTCTTCGCAAATGCAAGGAAGTGGTTCACATGAACTTGACAGGAATACTAATTGCTCGCAAATGCGAAGCTTCCTTCACAATTGAGAGGCTTGCATTTGCGAGCCACACCGTGCAAATGCAAGATCTGTAGCAGACACCAGCTGAAGTGAAAAACCAGCAATTTTTTTTTAAGTTCAAACCATCTGTAGCCTATCTGAAACCCACCCGGGCCCTCGTGGCTCCAAATCAAATATGCACACAAGTCTAAAAATATCATACGAACTTGCACGCGTGATCAAGTCTCCAAGATAACACCTAGAACTATGAATCGGACACCGAATCAAATAAAATTTTTAACAACTGGACGTCTGAATCACGTCAAACCAATTCTGTTTTTTACCAAAATTTCCAGACAAGTCATAAATATAGTAATGGACCTATACCGAGTTTCAGAACCAAAATACGAATCTGGTATCAATAAAGTCAAACACTGGTCAAACCTTTAAGTTTATTAAGCCTTGAAACTTCAAATTTTCAACAAAAAGCAATAACTCGAGCTAGGGATCTCCAAATTCGATTCCAGACATACGCCGAGGTCCCAAATCATGTGTGGGCCCACTAAGACCATCAAAATATGAATCTGGGTCCGTTTACCCAAAATGTTGATCGAAGTCAACTCAAATAAATTTTTAAGGCAATCTTTATACTTTATCAATTTTTAACATAAAAGCCTTCTGAAAAAATATTCGAACTGTGCACGCAAATTGAACAAGGCTTAAAGAAGCTATTGTGGCTTCAAAACAAAAATTTAGGGTCTAAAACTCTAGATGACCCATCGGATCATCACCCGGGGTCCCCTCGAGTTGATTTTGCTACAATATTACTCAATGATGGCATGAGATCATGCCAAGTCATCTGAATATAATCCAATGGCTGTAATTTATTCTTCTGCAAAGCAATATTCATTTCTCTATTTTTCTAACCTCTTTTACTATTAATTCAAATCTAAAAAACGTACACCATACTCGCTAAGGCTATTTATTCGTATCGGATATCTGAACGAATCGATTTAATTTTGGATTTCAGATTTAGGATCGGATTCGGATAGGAATATTTTAATCTGATCCGAAATTCAAAATTATTAGAGCATGTATAAATACTACACTTTAATTTTAGATAATCAGTACTTCTTCTACATCTTCCTCCAAATTATTACCTTTGCAATTGCTAGATTTAGCTATATTGGCACTATAGTGCTCTCATAATTGCATAAATAATTTTTTTCTTAATGTATTGCCTTTTTTACAAAGAAAATATACATATTAGTTTGCAACTTTGAGGCATAATAATACGATCCGAAATCCGATCCAAACATTAAAATCCGATTCGATATAATTTGGGTCGGATTCGGATTGCATTTTTTGGAAGGGAAAACTTTCATTTCTAGCCGACCATTAGAAAGATAATACAAAAGAATAGCACCGGTTAATGATTAACAAGTATGACAATAAAATATTTTTATATATAATAGATTCCAATCAATTCAGATTGATAATAATAAATTTCGAGCGACAATTAAGCTACTACTAAATACACTCCTTAAGTACACATCTATATCATTTCCTGAGGATGAAGGACCTGGAATGATCATTGACAACATGATATATTCTAGCTTCATGCAAATCCATGGTGATAAATTGTAGTTCATTAACATGACAGGCCACGTGCTATGACAAATGCTCATGGTTCGAAATGGGTTGAAACCATCACTTGAAAGACCCAACCTAGCATTGCGTGGATCTTTGGAGAAGTCGGGATGTAGAGAATCAAAATCCTTCCAAACTTCTCCATCAGCAGGATGCCTCAAATTCCAATCATTAGGTCGTTCATTAGCATGCCATGTCATTGCAATAGCTATTTCAGGATACATGAATATCCTCTGAAGCCTAGGCTTCAAGGGAAAGTACCTTAAAACCTTTGCAGGAACTTTAGAACTTGCATTAGCCAAGGCACGATTAGAACTTTTCCATCTAGAAGACCCACAAACAGAGCAATTATCGGCCTTTGCATTGTCATTCCAAAATAGCATGCAATCATTAGGGCATGCATGTATTTTATCATAATGAAGACCCAAATCTTTTATCATATTTTTAGCCTTGTTGAAAGACTCTGGCAGCTTAGCAAAGGGAAATGCCTCTTTTAGCAACTCTAGCAAGTCTGAAAAGGCTACATTACTCAACCCATGCAAAGACTTAAACAAGTGCAACCGGATGGTGAAACTTAGTTTATTGAAGGTTTCACACCCTGGATATAATTCTTGTTTCCCTTCCTCTAATTATTTAAAAAATCTCTTAGCATCTTCAGATAGAGCCTCTCTCATCCCTTCTTGTTGTACCGGCTCGCCTTCTACATTTCTGAATGTATCATGAAGTAATCCATCAATATCATCACGCTTGTTAGAACCTTCATCATTATTTCTTTGACGAGGTGTAACTCTAGAGGAAAACCCTTCACCATAGAAAACCCATTTAGTGTAACCATCAACAAAGCCATTAACGACCAAGTGATCCTCCACCACATTTCTATAATACCAATAGCGATTAATGCATTTTGTGCAAGGTCATAATATTTCATTTCCTTGGGAAGCTCGTTCAAATGCTTTATCAAGAAAATCATTCACTCCACGGATATGCTCATCCGTCCATCTAAGGAGATGCATCCAACTTTTATCTACATTATCCATGAAAATCCTATACGGCAAAATTAAATCAACACAATTAACTAACACATTACTACCATCAAAGTACCAAGATGTAAATAGTGCATAGCTAATTACAATATTGACCCCAGAATTCCTTATCAAAACACTAACACAAGTATAAATCATAGCAAATGGACTAAGAGAGTCTAATAATATTAGTGACTTTAAGATTGATCTTAACATAGCTCAGAACACTTAGAAGTACTATTCCTAATAAATTAAGGTTTCAGAGAGGTTTAGTTAAGTGATCCGAGCACTAGTAGATGACACAGAAAAACATATGCCTTAGTCCCATTAGTTCTACTAAAAATTTATAATCTCAAGACCCCTTAACTGGTTCGGAATAACTAGAACAGGTCAGTAGATATTTCAGATCAGTCCAGGGCTAGCATACACATGGCTGGAACCTTCCCTCAACAAACACCTAAATCTGCCCTATAAAATTAATGACTTTGTAATATGATATAAACACTGCACACTTTTTGATCAACTGTTGCTTGTTATTTTCATTTTCCAAATTCAAAACAGAGATTTCAATCATACACTATCGTCTAGTATGTACGTAAGCGTATATATGTGTATCACTACGTTTATCATATTTGATATGTGTCCTCATAATTTTCTTTGTCTTGAATATTAAAACAACTAATACCAGAAACTGTTAATAAAAAATTAGATGACACTATATGATTGTCCACTGGTCATGTATGGCAGAATTAAGCAAGTGAATTATCAGTTATTATAGTCAGATAATGGAAACAAAAGATAAGTGATTGTCAATATCTAATAATTGTAAAAAGATGGTTCACCAAAAGACAGAGATAACATTGAGAAAGAAGTTTTGTATTCTTATATCATGCTTCTTCTTTTTCATCACCCCATTTAAGAAAATACAATTGAACAGAAGAATAAACTGCATAACCGCCAGCAAAGCTTTAAGAACTGGAATAAAAGGTAAAGGTGTACTTTTTACTGTTTTGGAGATTGGAGTTGGAAATTATGGATGATTCTTTTTTTTTGGGTTCAGTTATTGACAGTTTGGCTCTTACTGTTTGCAAGTTTGGAGTT
This sequence comes from Nicotiana glauca, assembly GCA_026770625.1. NCBI lineage: Eukaryota > Viridiplantae > Streptophyta > Magnoliopsida > Solanales > Solanaceae > Nicotiana > Nicotiana glauca. Next base: position 46,933 of record MU669486.1, read on the forward strand.
CAGCTATGACCTCATAATATTTTCTTTGACATATGTTGATTTTATCTGAATGTATTTTGGGTTTGGTTCATCTCTAAGTGAGATTTATCAGAACTGCAAAAGAATATAGTTTATGATTATATTCTATTTGTTTAAATCATATAGAGCTGGTGGAATATGTCGAGGAAACTGTGAGGATGAGGCATGCTTCATCTCCAAACAATCCTATGTATGTTGACGCATAAACCTTGATTATACCTAGGAGTAATCTCGGAACTTTATGAGACATCAATCCAAAATTGAGTTGCTTATGCATTCTTAGTTCTTGTTGATTTTTTCCTATTCGAAAATTATGTTGAAGAGGATATATTTCTTATAACCCTTTATTTCGTCCTTTTTCCTTTTTACATTGATGAAAAATGTGCAGTTTCAACTGGCAAGTTCTTCATATTGTCGACAAAATAATGTGTTATTTCTGCATCAGGTGATCCAATGAAGATGGCGATGGTTAACATTGATTCCATGCTTCCCCCTAGACAAATTATTCAACATCTCTGTGACAACCTCACTGCTTTCCTGGTCTACCTTTCTGTAAGTTCTGCTTGAACTACTTTGATTCTTCCTGGATTTAGGTCTCTATTGCTAAAGGAAGACTTTTGTATAGACTAGTTTTAGCAAGTGCTAGTTTCAGTTTCTTCACTTATTGTCTAGGATAATAACTATGATATTAACCAAAATGATAGTTCTGTCAGAGCTTGGATCAAATTAAAACAGAACTCCCTGTATGAGTGACAAAACTTTTCATGTTTAAATACTTTAGAAACTATACTAAAAGAGTAGAAAAGAGAAGGCCAAAATTAGAAGTAGGAAGTGAAGAGGATGAGAGTAGTTCAGAGAAAGGCGAAGAGGAAGAAGTGGAAGAAGGGGAAGAGGAGTCAAAGAAGTCTAATGGGAAGATTTCTTTAAAGGAGGATTCTGGAAACAAAGCTACAGAGAATAACCCTGCTAAAAAAGTAGGAACTGAAAATAACGATGAGGAGGCTCATGAAGTAAGAAGTGATCAAGAAGAGAGTGGTGCAGAGAATGATGAAGAGGAAGAGGAAGAGGGAGAAAAACCAAAGAACAAGAAATCTAATGGGGTGATTTCCTTAAAGAAGGATTCAAGAAAAAAAGCTACAGAGAAATCCAAGGCTGAGAAAAAGGACACCCCTGCTAAATCCCCCAAAAGCTCAAAAGGTTCTTCCAAAGTATCTTCAAGTAAAGCTTCCAAAAGAGGTGCTTCTGGTGCTGATTCACTAGCTGAATCTAAGAAAAAAAAAGTCGAAAAGAAAACTCAAAAAGAAGAAAATGATTTTGTGAAGGAAAATGCTTCAAACAAGAAACAATCAACCAAGTCTCCTGCTAAGGTTTCTGAAAAGGAGGGTGAGTAACTTTTTGTTTATTTGTTGGTGATATATATATGTGCTTTTATTGAGTAAAAAAATCAATATTTTTGGTCTTCATTTTTATGATATTGGTTTGAGGAATGGTGTTTCATCATACAATATGCACTTGCCCTTCAGTATCTTCACTCAAGTACCTGTGATATACCATCCTATTGAACTTATTTTAATATGTCAGTGATCATCCAAATTTTATGTTCTCCTATAATGTTTAGGATTCAAGGATAAATGTACAAGTAAACTATCACAGAACAATTCTAAACAGGAAAAGAAACAATTTTGAGTAGGAAAATGTACATGTTTTTTTACTGTTGTTTCAAAATCTTCAGGAATAGGAAAAGGAAAAAGTGTCAAGAAGGCCAAAACAGACCCCAGCAACAAAGAAATTCATGCAGCAGCAGTACATATTCTGAAAGAAGTGGACTTTAACTCTGTAAGTGATATCTTGCCCTTGTGTTAAATAGTCATGAACTTGGTTAAAATAGCGACGAAACGAAGCACAATAGCGACATATTTTTTGGTCTCTAACCATTGCTACGGATATATTGCCTCGCTAATCCGTCACTAGATTCGCGATGGTTTTGTATTTTTCGTCGCTATGAGCTTAGCAACGAGCATTTTAGCGACCAACTTGATTCTGTCGCTAAACCGTTTTAGCGATGGAAATAAGATGTTTAGCGACGGACGTACTAAACGCTGTTTTTTTGTAGTGAACAATCTTAACACTTAAACATAGTGTAACAAAAACAGAGAGGGCACAAAAACTCTGATTATTTCTTTTCCTATTTTTCTGTACTTATAAAAGAAAGAAATACAACAACAATGAACACTAAACCAAGCAGCAAACTATCTAAAGTAATTCAATAAAAACCTCAAACCAGCTAATCCATTAACTCGTTCAAACTCACGTATCGAAAAGGTTAAAAAATTCAAATCTTTAACATACCAACTTCCACCACTAACAGAAATTTCACATCTTTCTTCCTCCAACCACCAAAAATATTAAATTCAAAAAAACCCACAACAGAAAAAGAAGAAAAATTCTTTAACGTTCCTTTAGCAACCCTCTTTACACAAACCCATTAAAAAAAGTAGGCAAACAACTTGATAGATAGAAAGTACCTGTGATTTCACCCGCTCAAATCCTAAGTCTTGGAATGATGTTAGTTTCTTTGTTTCCTTGAAGTTTCAGACGCCAACAAATTTCAGCAGACACCAAAAATTTATCCGTCGAACAGTCGATATCACCAAAAAGGATTTATGCAATTTTGTTGTCTCTAACAGAGAGATTGAAATGTGATTTTCTTCGAGCAATCGATGCTGGTTTAACAGGAGAAGAAGGTCGCCTTTTCCATGGAGCTTTGGTGGAAGTTTAATGGCTGAAAGATGGTGGAGATTTGGTCGGAGATGGGTGGAGATGGCGGATACGCGCGATTAGGGCTTTTGGCACTTAGAGAATGTCGACGGTGATGGACAAATTAAATTAGACAGTTTATATTTTTATTTTTCTAATTAATTAAAAAGACAAAAAAATAATTGTTTGGCGGATATAACAAAATTTTAGGAGGGAATAGGAAAACCCGTTCCGTTATAACTTTTCCCAAAATTCCGTTCTAACAGTCCCATTAAAATGTTCTATGGCAACGGTTGTATGTCAATGGTAACGGTTTTATATCAAAAGTGTGCTGATATCATCCATACTCTACAAGAATGGTTATAACCGTTGCTATATATGCTCTATAGCAACGGTTCTATAACCGTTACAAAAATAACTGTCACAATAGGCTCATTTTCTGGTAGTGATCTTCTCTTGAACCCATCCATTAAATGGTTAGAAACTAATTCATTCCATAACGTAATACATTTTCCTATTTTTATGTTGAAAACTTTCCATAATTATTTTTTTTCTTTTCATACAATGGATAATTTTACTAGAAAAAAAAAATACATGCACTATTTATACAACATCACTCTAGTGAAATTATACATCGTATATTCTGAATGGAATAAAATACATATATTTTGTGAAAAAAAAAATATATATGTATATATATATATTTTCTAAGGAAAATCATGTATATATACATATGTTGCCTATACTCGTATTTATATTTAAATATAAATCATCAGTACACCATATATATTTTGCACCAATATAACATATATATATAAGATC
>MU669486.1:50938-76907 GCA_026770625.1 Nicotiana glauca
ATATATATATATATTTGTATACATTATGTGTATACAATAAGTTTATATGATATATTTTGTTTCTATACACATATTAGTGGCATATTAAAACTTTAAATTCTTTTCTAAGATATTTGCTTGTAATATACTTTGAATAATAATACATGTTGTGAGATAGATCGAAAGAAATAAATGTCGGGAAGAGAAAAAAAATTGAAAAGAAAACTCAGTTGAAAAGATTTGGGAAAAGATTTATTGTACATTCAATTATAATATTGAAGGCTCCACATGAGAGAAATTAGCTATAACTTAATTGTGATTTTTGAAAAAATTGAAAAGTGAAAGTCGTTACTCATCAATCATTAATAAGGTTAAAAATAGATCCCATAATTTATGTCTTCCGTTCACTCATCAATGTTGTGCATAATTTTTACAATATGTTAGTATTGTAGAATAAATTGTTATTTATGGAATAAATTAAGATAAATGTTCTTTTTTTAAAAATACTTTTTGGAAAGGGATTAGGCGTGTAAAAATCTCTTTTTGGGGAATCCGAAATGTGCTAATTCCGATCCGTGCACAGTTACTCGCTGCTACATATTTGTATAAACACCTTACATTTTGAAATGGGTAAAAGCTCTTAGAAAAGGAACTAAACAGATAATTTTTGAAATTTCTTTTGTCCAAATTTTTGGTTTCGAATTTTAAAGACTGAATTTATATGTTATTATAGCTGTCTGAGCAGTGATTCTTGACAGTTTCAACTTTCAATGGCTCATCGAGAGCAAGTAAACTAGTTCTAATGTGTTGAATAGACAATTACAAAAATAAAATTGTACTCTTTCTGACAAGTTAAGCTTTTAGATGAGATGGTCCCACACTTCAATATGGTAGACAAAGGTTCTAAATTCGAGTCTCACCATCACTCATTTTAATAAATGAATTTTCATGTGCTTGACCAACGAAAAAATGAAGCCCACACATGAAGGTACGTGGTGAAGAGATAATTAAAAAAATAAAAGAGTGTGAGATGCTCACGCACTTCAACATAATTTGAGCTTTTCGGAACAGATGAATAACATATGATAGTAGTTTTTTATGCTTTTCTTTTTAGCCACTATATTCTGACCAAGTACTTCACGTTCATCATTAATCAGTCTAATTAGTAAATGAAACAGACATCCCAAGGCTATAAGTAACCCAACATAAGCAGCGAGGCAACGAGCACAAAACTCTCACTGTTTTTTCTTTAACAACAATTTTTGATTAAAAAGTTGTTGAAGAGGGTGATAGTTACTTTGAACAAGGAGCAAAGTCTACTCAAATGTGGATCCCAATATATTAGTTACGCCTTCACCTTATAGTTATAGTTATCCAGATGTAGGTGAGATATTCAATTTCTAATCAAATGTGGATTTATGGTCAATTTTACGTTGATATTCTTCCTACTATACACTATGACAAAAAAATAAAATACTAGTACTATGTTTTCTGTCCATAATTTGACTTGTGATTCAAAGATCAATAACATAGCCAGTATTATCCCACACCGTGAGGTTTGGGGAGGGTAGTATGTATGCAGACCTTACCCCTACCTTGTAAGGATAGAAAGACTGTTTCTAATTGACCCTCAGCTAAGGAAATTATGAGCACCACATTAATGAAAAAATATAGATAAGAAGGGACAAAATCAAAAAGCCATATAAAAGCAGAATAAAAATAACAAGATAGTAAGGTGATCAACAATGAAAGAAAATAACGGTTAGCCATAAAAACCTATTACTAACAGAAAGCGAGGCTGCGTGCCCATATTACTGGTATGAACACTCTAGACTACCTACTCTACTACCCTAATCCTTGACCTCCATACCTTCCTATCAAAGGTCATGTCCTCGGTCAGCTGAAGCTGCACCATGTCATGCCTAATCACCTCTCTCCACATCTTCTTTGGTCTACCTCTACCTCTCTGTATGCCCTACAATGTCAACCTCTCATACCTCCTCACCAAGGCGTTTGTGCTCCTCCTCCTCACATGACCAAACCACCTAAACCGCGCTTTCTGCATCTTGTCCTCAATAGGGGCCACACCCAACTTGCCGCGTATAATCTCATTTCTGATCCTATCTAACTTTGTGTAGCTGCACATCCATATCAACATCCTCATCTCTTCTACCTTCATCTTCTGGACATGAGCTATCTTGACTGGTCAACACTCTGTCCCATACAATATCGTTGGCCTGACCACCACCCTTAGAACTTACCTTTAAGTTTCAGTGGCACCTTCTTGTCACACAAAATACCGGAAGTGAGTCTCTATTTCATCCATTTCGCATACGATGTGTGACATCTTCATCAATCTCCCCACCCCCCTAAATACTGGACCCAAGGTACTTAATACTGTCTCTCCTAGGGATGATCTGTGAGTCCGCCTCACCTCTCCTTCCCTTCCTTGAGTCTCGCCACTGAACTTACACTCTTCAAGTATTCTGTCTTGATCCTTCTCAACTTGAAACCTTCAGACTCTAGGGTCTTCCTCCATAACTGTGTGTTCACACCTTCTCACGTCTCGTCAATCAATACGATATCATCTGCAAATAACAAGAACCATGGCACCTCCCCTTGGATGTGGTGCGTCAGTACGTCCATTGCTAGAGCAAACAAAAAAAGGCTGAGTGCCGACCTCTGATGCAACCCCATCATAACCAAAAAATGGTTTGAGTACCAACCCATCATTTGGTCTTTGTTCCATTATATATGTCCTTAATCAACCTAACATAGGCAACAGGTACAACTCTCCCCTCTAAACATCTCCACAAAACTTCCCTTGGAACTTTATTGTACCCCTTTTCTAAGTCGATGAATACCATATGTAAGTCTTTCTTTCTCTCCCTATACTGCTCCATCAATCTCCTAACAAGGTGGATTGCTTCTGTAGCGGAATTTCTCGGCATAAACCCGATCTGGTTGTTGGAAATAGACACACTACTCCTCACCCTTAGCTCTACACTCTCTTCCATTCTTTCATAGTATGGCTAAGCAGCTTGATACCCCGATAGTTATTGCAATATTGGATATTACCCTTGTTCTTATAAACAGTGTTCCACCTCCACTCTTCGGTCATCCTCTTCGTTCTGAAAATGACATTAAATAACCTAGCAAGCCACTCTAAGCCTGCCTTGCCCGCACTCTTCCAAGACTTCACCAGGATTTTATCCGGCCAGGTCGCTTTTCCCCTACTCATCTTACACATAGCCCTCTAAACTTTATCAACTCTAATCCGCCTACAATACCCAAAGTCACAAGGACTCGTGGAGAGTTCCAAATCACTTAGTACAATGCTCCTGTCCCCCTCCTCATTCAAGAGACTATGGAAGTAGGTCTGCCATCTCTGATGGATAAGCCCATCATCCAACAAAACTCTATCTTCTTCGTCCTTGATGCACTTCACCTGGTCCAAGTCATGCGCCTTCCTTTCTCACGCCTTGGCTAACCTGAAAAACCACTTATCCCTACCTCGACCCTCGAGTTTATCATACAAATGACTCAGTGTTGGCCGCCATAACTCCTAGCTTTTCCTCTTTCTTAGCCAACTTATAATGCTCCCTATTCGCTCTCTTCTCCTCTTCGTATACACTTTCCACTAGCTTCAGATACGCTGCTTTCTAGGTTTTCACTTTTCCTTGCACCTTTCCATTTCACCACCAGTCTCCCTTGTAACCACTAGGATGACCCTTTGAGTCCCCGAATACCTCTCTCGCAGCTTCCCTAATGCACTGCACAGTCATGGTCCACAGAGCGCTTGCATTCTCAATACTCCTCCAAGCCCCCATAGTCAACAGTTTGACCCCCCAACTTCTGTGCTTTATCTTCCATCAAGGCTCCCCACTTGATCTTATGTTGGCTATACATCGTCCTCTTCATCCTCTTCCTCGTGATCTCAAGTTCCATGACGATGAGCCTATGAAGGGTCGAGAGATTCTCATACAGGATGACCTTTCAATTCGTGCAAAGACCTCTATCAGACTTTCTGCAGAGCGAAAAATCATTCTGAGTCTTGGCCACTGAACTCCAAAAGCTGACCAAGTTCTCCCTCTTCTTTAGGAAACTTGAGTTTTCTATCGCCAAGTCAAATGCTCTAGCAAAGTCCAGGAGAGACATTCCTCTTCCGTTTCTATCTCCAAAACCAAAGCCACCATGCACATCATCATACCCCTCAGATGTCGCTTCAATGTGGCCATTGAAATATTTTCCGATAAAAAGATTTTCGATATGCGGGATACTATGTACCATCTCATCTAAATCCTCCTAGAAACGCCTCTTGGTTTCCTCATCCAAGCCTGCTTGGGGTGCGTACACACTGATTATGTTCAAATTAAAACCTCCAACAACTAGCTTAATTGTCATCAGCCTATCACTCACCTTCCTAACCTCACCACTAGTTCACGACTTCACGGAGGTTATTATCAACCAAGATGTCACGACCCTAAAATCGATCCGGTCGTGATGGTGTCTATCGTGAAACTAGTCCAATCGACACAATTCCCAAATCAATTCATTATTTTATAACAGCCATTTTTAAGTCATTAATTAATAAGTAAACTCATAACACAAGTCTAAATAACCAATGCGGAATAAATACACCAGCCCGACATCGGGGTGTCACAAGTCACGAGCATCTCCTAAGGTCTGAATATAACGAAGAGTCTGAAAATATACTAAAAACAATCTAAGGAGGATAAGAGGTAGAAAACCAGGGCTGTGAATGCTAGGCAGCTACCTTGCTAGCTCCGATGAACCTGCAACTAAATAATCAGCACCCGCTAACGGGTTCAAAAATACCTGAATCTGTGTTGATACCCAATTTTTTCTTATATTTTAAAATATGCAAAAATACCTTCGAAATATATATATATATATATATATATATATATATATATATATATATATAAAAGCATGCCCAAGGTTTTTATTATTTTTCCCATAATTTTAAAAGTTTAAATTAATTTATTTTCTCCCTTTTTATCCATAAAATCCCCAATAATTATTTTCAAATTATTATTTTGATAATTCATCTATTGAATTTCTATATTTATGCCAAAATATTACTAAGGTAATTTTTATATATTTTTACAATTACATTTAGTATTTTAAAGCTAAAATGCACATAATTGCAATGTTAGCCCTTTTAAGATATAATTATGTTTTATATGCATAAAATTGGATCCTATATTTTAAATTGATAATTATGTATCCTAATCATTTTAACGTTCTAAATTTTTTTTTTCAAAAATTATCTACTATTTTTAATAAATTTTAAATAGGAAAAAACTGGCTACTTAAATTATAGCCAAATTGGATTTAAATTATAACTTAAATCAAACCAACCCCAAACCTAATTAAACAACCCACCAGACCCAAGCCCAAACCCAAACCATACACGACCCAGACCTAATTTAATCTTGGCCGTTGATCAATTTTGATCAACGGCCCGGATCCACTCTTACCATATTAAACTCTAACGACTACCCTCCCATCTCTCATTTCCCTCTCTCATTTCTCTCTCCAATGACCACTCTAACTCCCTCTCTCTATCTTTGATTCTCTCTAGAACCTTCTCTACTCTCCTCCTCTCCGATGGACCCTGTCCACCTTCTTCGATCACCTCCCTCTCTAGAAACTATGGCCTCTCATCATCTCCTGTCCTCTGCTTCACCCCACGCCGGTTTAACACTACCTTGAGGTCCTCAGGTGAACCTGGAGCGATTCAACTCCTATCCATGGTCTTTCACGCTATTTTTCGACCATCCATGGCTGTTTGAGTAAGATCTACGGCTTTTCTGGCTAAAACTGGTAACACTTTAAGGTTTTCTCATCTTCTCTGGATTCTTTGAAACCCTAACCCTTAAGATTTTTTGATTTCTTTTAGATTTTCTTAGATCTGTGTATATTATGAGCTTTTTTTATTTTCCTCAAAGGGTTTTTTGATTTTTCTAAAATAACTCCTCACCTCGAATTAGGGTTCTTAAACATCTTTTCGAAAATGCTTCTTTCTTCTGATTTTGTATTAATCTGCAAATGTTTGTTTAAGCTTTCTCCTCTATTCGAGTTATTCTGATAAAAACGCTAATTTCGTCTCTTAATCTTCTTAGATCTGTATAGATCTGTGAAGATTCGAACTTATTTTACTTGTTTTATGGAAAATCTATTGATTTTCGAGTGGTTTGTCATCTTCCTAAACTAGGATTTCTGAAAATCCTTTTCTTCGAAACACTTTTTGGTTTTAAGTGTATCTATGTGTTTTGACTGATTTTGTTGAGTTCTTCTTTGACCCTAACTAGCCTATGTCTAAAACTCTAATTTTTAGGGTTCTTCGTTTGGTTATATTAGCATGACTTACTGATTCTCATATTTCTTTTGAGTGCTTGTGATTTCTTGTGACTGCCTTGCCTTGATATGCTTCTACTGAGTTTCTCAGCCTAGACTTACATCAATTCTATTTGTTTGTGTTCATCTTGACTGTTCGCATCAAGACTTGCATCTTTCTCTCTGATTCATTATCGTTTTATATTCATGTTTTGATAGAGTTGTGTGCCAATTCTTGACTACCCATGTCTTACTCTATTTATATGTTAAACATGCTGACTCTTTTCCATGATTTTCTCTTCGATTGATTCTGAATTCCTTATTAATTGCTATGATTTGAACATTTCCCTTTAGACTCCCTGACCCCTACCTTTCCACTTAATTTGATTAGTTGCTTACCTTAATTATTTTCCTTGCCTTGTCTGAATTGCTACTGATTGTCTCCTTAGTTTGAAAATTTTCTGAACCTAGCCTTAATTACCTGTTCTATACTGATTTGAAATCTTTCCTTATTTGTCATACTCCAGCCGTGTATGATTTCTTTCCTTACTTGCCACTTGCTCTTTACCATTCACACTGACTCCCTTAATCAAGGGGAGATTCAAACCATTTTTTTATACTGAATTCTATAATTATTGAAGAATTGATTCTTGCCTTATTTTAAAAAGTTTTCAAACAACTATATAATTGACTCTCTTCTATAGTCTTAGGACGAACATAGTTCAGAATACACATACACACACTCAAACTCTCTCTTCTTTCTTTGCCACTTATGGTAACTGCTTGTCTAGCCGGATGAAAGACAAAATATCATAAGCCCGAAAGGAAAGAGTTGTCCCATACCAAAATGTCATAAACCTGATTTCCACGAGAAAAAGAGGGGGAGCGATAGCATGCCGACTCCGCTGGAAATATTTAGGCTTTTACCATTTCATACCATTTTGTGAATTGGTACCCTCCCTGTGTGCAATTATCTATTTAATTCCTTTAAGCATTTAATTTCTTTTTCAAAAGCAAAACTAAACAAGTTTTTTGTCCGGGCTCAAGACCCGCAATACTACGAACGACTGATGATGATTGAGAACCACAAGTTCTTCGATATCATCAAATTAGGTGGAAGAATTGAAGAAGGTATTAAAAGTGGTATGGTTACAAATTTCGAGGCCTTGCAAGCTACGAATGAGGCTTACCAGTCCGGTGGTGTGTCCATAAAAAGCGATGTAGGGGCCGCGATGGATGCACAGAGGACAAAGTATCCCCTCAAATACCAAACTTACCCGACACCACCACTCACATACCAGCCAACCCCAAATTACCAAGCTCTCTCACCCTCGTACCAAGCTCTGCCACCAACTTATTAATCATCTCCACCTCTTACATATCAACCTACTTCACCCAGATACTCCCAACCCGCTCATGTCTACCAAACCTATAATGCTTAACCATCCCATTATCAATCACCCCCTGCACGCCAAAACTTCCATGGACCTTGACCTAATTTTGATCGCAGACCTCCAAAACAATATACCGCCATCACCGAACCCATCGACCAACTATATTAGAAGCTCAAAGTTTCTGGTTATGTCACCCCCATCCCTGCTTCAACCCCTGAGAATCCTTTTCAGTGGGTTAACCCAAACAAGTCCTGTGCATACCACTCCGGCATGAAAGGGAACACCATCAACGAATGATGCTCTTTAAAAGACAAGATACAGTTTTTGATTTATAACAAGATCATTGTGGAAAAGGAACCCGCTCCAAACGTCCGCAGTAATCCTCTGCCAGACCATAAAGGCGGAGGTATCCACATGATTGAAGTAGAAGATGACTGTGATCCCTAGGGATCAATCGGATTGGTCGCAGAGGGTGATGACCCAAAGAAACCGACAATTACTCTCAAACCAATCATAGTCCAGATCCAACCGTCTTAAGACGCTGAGGTGAATATGTCTATACCTCTTGAGTTTGAAGCAGCACCACCCGCAAAAATACCGGCACCAATTGAGGCTGAATTCACATCTCTAGCTAGTGCACCCGCACTATTTGAGGTTGCGGTCTTGCCATCCAAGGCACGTGTTCCATTCGAAGTAAGGGTAGCCGTACCGATCCCAGTGGCGATGTCAACCATGCCACCATTCTATACAAATGTTGTACCCTGGGATTTTACAGTCGAGGCGAGAAGGAAGGGCAAGGTCTGGATCGAAGAAACTGTCGCAGCACAGGGTATGATAAGAATTGGTAGAGTCTACACCCCTAAACATCTAGCTGAATCAAGCAAGCAGGCCTCCAATCGACCGCCCCTCATTGAGACAGTTCCGGATGACCTCTGGAGGAAAATACACGCCAAGGAATATTCGGTCATCGACCAGTTAAACAAGACGCCAGCACAAATATCCATTCTCTCGTTGCTGAAAAATTCCAAGACGCACAAGAATGCTTTGTTAAAGGTGCTAAATTAAGCATACGTACCAAGTAACATCACCGGTGGTAAAATGGCTAATGTGGTGGGACAAGTGCTGGAAAGCCATAAGATCACCTTTTATGAGGACGAGTTGCCACCTGAAGGGCTGGGCCACAACGAACCACTACATATCACCGTGCAATGTGAAGATTATTTCATCACCAGAATCCTAATTGATGGAGGTTCTAATCTTAACATTTATCCGTTGGGAACACTCAAGAAGTTGGGTAAAGGGATGCATGAGATAAAGGATGGAGCAATCAATGTGAAAGCCTTCGATGGTTCTCAGATGTCCACCATTGATGAGATTAGTCTATGCCTGAAGATGGGACCAACTTGGTTCGAGGTCGATTTCCAGGTGATAGATGTACCAGCATCTTACAACTTACTGTTGGGACGGCCATGGATTCATGCTGCTGGGGCCGTAGCATCAACACTGCATCAGGTAGTAAAGTTTGAATGAAATCACCAGGAAGTGATCATTCACGGCGATGGTAGAAACCCTATATAAAGTCTCCAAACCATTCTGGTGATCGGGGGAAGAAGGAAGCTGGGTGGAGAAACTTACCACCACATCGAGCAGGTCAATGTTGTCGACAAAGACAAATGGTGGGATAGCAAAATCAAGTGTATACTGAGTTGGAGTTGGTACGAACCTGGCAAAGGGCTCGGCAAGAACCTCCAAGGAATCTCTAAACCTATAAAACTCAAGAAACATGCCACTACCTTCAATTTGGGATATGAATACACCTGGGAAGAATTCAATAGCTGGTCGCCACCATGGTGCAATCCTTACTACCCACTAGAGCATCCAATACCACATCTAGAGCAGACCTTCCAATAGACCGATATTATTTATGGGTCAGATGAAGAAGAAGCACTTGCAGCAGTGAAGAACTTATTTCTAGAGGATAGTGATATGGACTGTTGTGTTATTCTCGAGGAGGAGAGGGAGGAAGGCCCTTCCATACAGGCTGTGAGCAGAGGGGCACATCTCAAGAATTAGACCATCAGGACAACCAGATCCCGATGAGCCTCGGAGTAGCAAGGCTAAAACAAGAATAATTCATGTTTTGTTTACTAAATGATTTTCTTTTGCATTTTTCAATTTCCACAATAAGATCTTCGATTTTCAAAACAGTTATTCAATCTTTCAAAAGCATGTTTGATTTTTCTTATGAATTAATATTTATTGCAATCATTTTCCTCCTTACTTTACCAATACAACATTACTATTACTTATCTTGATGAGCCAATGACTGTGGCATGCAATGAGACAACACAACAAACGAACATTGATTCAGAGGAAGATGACATACCTGACGAGATTGTCAAGGAAGTTGAAAATTTTAAGAATAGACTTAACTCCAACCTGGGCGAGACTGAAATTGTCAACCTAGGAGACGCAGAAAACATCAAAGAAACACGAATCAGCATTCACCTATCGCCATCAGAGAAGAAAGAATACATATAATTTCTAAACGAGTATGAGGATATATTCGCCTGGTCGTATGATGACGTGACGGGTCTGAGTACTTCTATTGTGGCTCACAAACTGCCAATCGATCTAATGTATCCATCGGTAAAGCAAAAGCTCAGAAAGTTCAAGCCTAATATGAGTTTGAAAATCAAGGAAGAAGTTACCAAGCAGATCAAGCCAAGGTTTTTAGGGTAGTTAAGTACCCAACATGGTTAGCTAATATTGTGCTTGTACCTAAGAAGAATGGGAAGGTCAGAGTCTGTGTCTACTACCGACATCTCAACCAGACCAGTCCGAAAGACGACTTTCCTTTGACAAATATACATATCCTGATCGAAAATTGTGCCAAGAATTAGCTACAGTCATTCGTAGATTACTTCGATGGCTATCACCAGATCTGGATGGATGAGGAAGATGATGAGAAAATGGCTTTCATTATGCCGTGGGGAGTTTACTGTTACAAGATGATGCAATTCGGCCTGAAGAATGCAGATGCCACCTATATGAGGGCCATGACTACCATATTTCATGATATGATACACAAGGAGATAGAGGTATATATGGATGATGTTATTGTCAAATTCAAGAAGGCTTCTGACCATATAGAAGATCTAAGGAAGTTCTTCAATAGACTGTAAAGATACAACCTGAAACTAAACCCCGCAAAGTGTGCATTTGGGGTTGCTGCTGGGAAGTTGCTTGGGTTTATTGTGAGCTGCCGAGGAATAGAACTGGATTTATGAAAACTCAAAGCCATCCAAGAACTACCACCGGCAAAGAACAAAAAGGTTGTGATGAGTTTCTTGGGAAGGCTTAACTACATCAACTGATTCATAGCACAGTCAGTAGTTATCTGTGAGCCAATCTTTAAGTTGTTAAAGAAGGACACCACCACCAAATAGATCAATGACTGCCAGAAGGACTTCGACAGAATCAAGGAGTACCTGTCAACACCACCAATCTTAGTTCCGCCCGAGCCAGGTAGACCCTTATTACTCTACCTTGTAGTGTTAGATGAAGATTTCGGCTACGTTCTAGGTCAACATGATGAAATAGGAAGGAAGGAACAAGCCATTTATTATGTCAGTAAGAAGTTCACCCCGTACGAGGCCCGATATTCTCTATTGCAACGCACCTGTTGTGCTTTGACTTGGGTATCTCAGAAGCTGAGGCATTACTTTTGTGCCTATACTACATATCTCATATCGAGAATAGATCCCTTGAAGTACATATTTCAAAAGCCCATGCCCACTGGCAAGCTAGTCAAGTGGCAAATATTGTTGAGTGAGTTCGACATTATTTACGTAACTTAGAAAGCGGTCAAGGGACAGGCACTGGCAGACCACCTTGTTGAAAACCTTGTGGATGGAGGATACAAAACCTTAAAAATGTATTTTTCTGATGAAGAGGTATTATTCATAAGAGAATATGTTGTGCAATCCTATGACAGTTAGAGAATATTCTTTGATAGAGCAGCAAACTTCAAAGGAGTTGGCATATGAGCAGTCCTAATATCAGAAACCAGTCAGCATTATTCGGTGTCTACCAGACTCAGGTTCCCATGCACAAACAATATAGCCGAGAATGAGGCCTGCATTTTAGGACTCAAAATGGCCATTGACATGAACGTTCAAGAGCTGCTAATGATTGGAGATTCAGACTTACTTATACACCAGGTACGAGGAGAATGGGCAACTAAGAACTCCAAGATACTCCCGTATCTGCATCATGTACAAGAATTGAGAAAGAGGTTCATGAAGATGGAATTCCAGCATGTTCCCAGAATCCAAAATGAGTTCGCCAATGCATTGGCTACCCTATCATCTATGATACAGCATCCCGACAAGAATTTCATTGATCCCATTCCAATGAAAATCCATAATCCGCCAGCTTACTGTGCCCATGTTGATAAGGAAGAAGACGGAAAGCTTTGGTTTTATGATATCAAGGAATATTTGGCAAAAGGAGAGTACCCTGAGCTTGCTAATCCTACTTAGAAATGCACTCTTAGGAGATTGTCCAACAACTTCTTTCATAGCGGTGGAATCCTATATAAGAGTACTCTCGATTTAGGACTATTAAGATGTGTCGATGCAAAGGAAGCATCCAGGCTACTAGAAGAAATTCATGCTGGGACTTACGGTCCACATATGAACGGTTTTGTCTTAGCAAAGAGGATACTCCGGGATGGTTACTTTTGGATGACTATAGAAATAGACTGCATCTAGTATGTCCGGAAATGCCACCACTATCAGATACATGCAGACATGATAAAGGTGCCTCCAACAGAGCTTAACATAACAAGCTTACCATGGCCGTTCGCTGCCTGGGGAATGGATATTATTGGACCAATCGAGTCTGCTACTTCTAACGAAAATAGGTTTATCCTAGTATCTGTCGACTATTTCACCAAATGGGTCTAAGCAGCATCTTACAAAGCAGTGACTAAGAAATTTATGGCAGACTTTGTCCGCGATCGCATTATTTGTCGATTCTAAATTCCAAAATCAATCATTACTGATAATGGATCCAATCTCAACAATGACTTGATGAAAGCTATGTGCGAAACTTTCAAGATCAAACACAAGAATTCCACAGCCTACAAGCCTCAAATGAATGGAGTTGTAGAAGCCGCCAACAAGAATATCAAGAAGATACTGAGGAAAATGATAAATAATCACAGACAGTTACACGAGAAGTTATCATTTGCTCTACTGGGGTATCACACCACAGTCTGCACATCAACTGGGGCAACCCCCTATACGCTGGTTTACGATACAGAGGCTATCATTCCCGCTAAGGTAGAAATTCTTTCCCTAAGGATCATACAAGAAGCCGAGCTCGACGATAGAGAGTGGGTAAAAAGTCGTTATGAGCAACTAGCCCTTATAGACGAAAAGAGAATGAATGCAGTCTGCCATAGTCAACTCTATCAGAACAGAATGTCCAAAGCCTTCAACAAAAAAGTCAAGCCAAGACAGTTCACACTGGGGCAGTTGGTGTTGAAGAAAATTTTTCCATATCAAGATGAAGCCAAAGGGAAGTTCTCTCCCAAATGGCAGGGTCCATACATGATTCACCGAGTTCTGATAAGAGGAGCCCTCATACTTGCAGAAATGGACGGAGAATTCTGGCCAAAGCCAATCAATTCAGATGCAGTCAAGCATTTCTATGTGTAATGTTTATACCTTCCTTATATGATGTAAATTGAACTACGACTGACTGGATTCATGTTTAAGAGGGGATACATAAGCAAACCTATGGGTTCGGTCATAATTCAATAAAAAAAATTCATTCCCTCCACAATTGGAAATTGTGGCACAATTTTGAGGAGGACCCTCAAAATTCCAAAGTAATTTCAGCCGATCTCCCCACGAGCAACAGTCAGAAATGTCAACCCATTAAACTGGGGCAGAATTTGAGGAGGACCCTTAAAATTCCATAACAGGAGAAGTTGCAATGTCCTAAACTACGTCATAATCGTTGGTTCATCTAAAATCTATTTTTAATTATACATTTATGTCATACTTTTAGAAAATCATGCATGTTTATAATTTAAATTACTTTGTTTAGCAATGCTACCCCAATGATACAAACGCTATCACCAGATCAAAGTCGAACGAGTCAAGCAAATCCAACGGGGATATGAACTAACCTCCCCCCTTACAAAACTCACGGTTTTTCTTTGGATGCAGGCACTAGGATTGCGAAATCCTTAAACATACTGTACGCCCAGGGGATAAACATTGTTCTCAGAACCGTTGCACTTACTAACATTTGCTATCAGCACACACCAGTAATGCTCCGTAGTCACAATGCTCCCAGTAATCACAATGCCGCAATCTGCTATCAGCTAAGAAAAGTCTACTGTCATTTGTTATTTTATTTCTTGCATAAGGATACTATTCTAACTTCCGAGACTAAATGTTGTCTCCATCTGCATTTGCATTGCATAAGGCGGCCATTCTGCCTTCCAATTTTTATAAGGCTACTATTCTGCCTTCCGAGACTAAACGCTATCTCCATCTGCATTTGCATTGCATAAGGCTACCATTCTGCCTTCCAATTTGCATAAGGCTACTATTTTGCCTTCCGAGACTAAACGTTGTCTCCATCTGCATTTGCATTACATAAGGCTACTATTCTGCCTTCCAACTTGCATAAGGCTACCATTCTGCCTTCTAAGACTAAGCACAGTCTCCATCTGCATTCTTGCATAAAACTACCATTCTGCCTTCCGAGGTTAAGCTCTACCCCCATCTGCATTTGCATCTTTGCATAAGGCTACTTTTCTGCCTTTCGAGGCTAAGCTCTGTCTCCAATTTTCTTCAAAACTAAGCGCTAACTCAAGCACTATTTATCTCACTTTTATTACTGGCTAAGATCTACCCTTCAATTCACAATGCTAAGCTCTGTCTTGTCCGCATCATACTACTGTATCCATCATAGGCTAAAATAACGCCAACTCATCCAAAGGCATCATCGTTCGGGGGCACCATCTTCATAGCCCGAGAACACCATGTCATGGCCTGAGGACCTCTTTTAATCTTTTGCATATCATTATTCAAAGGCATCATGGTTCAGAGGCACCATCCTCATAGCCCGAGAACATCATTTCATCGCCTGCGAATCCCTTATCATAGGCTCCATGGCCTAGGATATCATGGTCTAAGGATATCATCCTCACCGTCCAAGGACAACATTCATGGTCCGAGGGTTTGCATCATGTTTAAATTTATGCATAGTATATGCTTGTATTGCTTCTATGTGTAGGTAAAACGGCAAGCAACGGTTGTCCCAGCAGGAGCAATCCCTCTCCAGTTCCCTTAGGCCATATCAAACCTAACCATCCCTGTAAACCGTCCACTCACCCAGCCCTAGATATTGTGTCCGCTCTTGAGATGACTTCACCGGTATACTTTGTCGATGAATCCTGAACTACATATGTCCTAATTCCTGTAGAACCAGGATATGTAGGCAGCTCAAAAGCCAGGGTGCAACCTAATCTCTCAAACCGTTTTTCTCGGTGAAAATTGACCATTATTTCTTTACCTGAAAATTCTTTCATCCTTCCCGGGTAAAGAGGGGTAGCTGTTGATACCCAATTTTTTCCTATATTTTTAAATATGCCAAAATACCTTTGAAAAAGTATATATATGCATATATAAGCATGCCCATAGTTTTTATTATTTTCCCATAATTTTAAAGTTTTAAATTGATTTATTTTCTCCCTTTTTATCCATAAAATCCCCAATAAGTTTTTCCAAATTATTGTTTTGATAATTCATCTATTGGATTTCTATATTAATGCCAAAATATGGCTAAGGTAATTTTTATATATTTTTTACAATTATATTTAGTATTTTAAAGCTAAATTGCATATAATTACAATGTTACCCCTTTTAATATATAATTATGTTTTATATGCATAAAATTGGATCATGTATTTTAAATTACTAAATTATAGCCAAATTGGTTTTAAATTATAACCTAAATCAAACCAACCCCAAACCCAATTACACAACCCACCAGACCCAAGACTAAACTCAAACCATATCCGGCCTAGACCTGATTTAATCTTGGCCGCTTATCAATTTTGGTCAACGGCCCGGATCCACTCTTACCATATTAAAACCTAACGACTACCCCCCCAGTCTCTCATTTCTCCCCTCTTAATTCTCTCTCAACCGACCTCTCTAACTCCCTATCTCTATCTCCGGTTCTCTTTAGAACCTTCTCTACTCTCGTCCTCTCCGATGGACCCTGTCCACCTTCTCCGGACACCTCGCCGGAAACCATGGCCTCTCATCATCTCCTGGCCTCTACTTCACCCCCATGCCAGTTTAACACTACCCTGAGGTCCTTAGGTGAACCTGGAGCGATTCAACTCCTATCCATGGTCTTTCACGCCATTTTCCGGCCATCCATGGCTGTTTGAGTAAGATCTATAGCTTTTTCAGCTAAAACCGGTAACACTTTAATGTTTTCTCATCTTCTCTGTGTTCTCTGAAACCCTAACCGTTAAGATTTTCTGATTTCTTTGAGATCTTTCTTAAATCTATGTATATTATGAGTTTTTGTTGTTTTCCTCAAAGGTTTTTTCCATTTTTCTAAAGTAACCCCTCACCTTCGAATTAGGGTTCTTAAACACCTTTTCGAAAATGCTTCTTTCTTCTAATTTTGTATTAATCTACAAACGTTTGTTTAATCTTTCTCCTCTATTCGAGTTATTCTAAAAAAAACCTTAATTTTGTCTCTTAAACTTCTTAGATTTGTACAGATTTGAGAAGGATCAAACTTATTTTACTTGTTTTATGGAAAATCTCCTAATTTTCGAGTGGTTTGTCATCTTCCTAAACTAAGGTTTCTGAAAATCCTTTTCTTCGAAACACTTTCTGGTTTTAAATGTATCTATGTCTTTTGACTGATTTTGTTGAGTTCTTCCTTGACCCTAACTTGCCTACATTGAAAACCCTAATTTTTAGGTTTCTTCATTTGGTTTTGTTAGCATGACTTACTGATTCTCATATTTCTTTTGAGTGCTTGTGATTTCTTGTGACTGCCTTGCCTTGATATGCTTCTACTGAGTTTCTCAGCCTAGACTTACATCAATTCTATGTGTTTGTGTTCATCTTGACTGTTCGCATCAAGATTTTCATGCTGACTCTTTTCTATGATTTTCTCTTTGATTGATTTTGAATTCCTTATTAATTGGTGTATTTGAACATTTTCCTTTAGACCCCCCCCCCCCACACCTAGCTTTCCACTTAATTTGATTAGTTGCTTACCTTAATTATTTTCCTTGGCTTGTCTGCATTGCTACTGATTGTCTCCTTAGTTTGAAAATTTTCTGAACCTAGCTTTAATTACCTGTTCTATACTGGTACTATTTTGAAATCTTTCCTTATTTGTCATACTCCAGCTGTGTATGATTTCTTTCCTTACTTGCCACTTGCTCTTTACCATTCACACTGACTCTCTTAATCAAAAGGAGATTCGAACCAATTTTTTTATACTGAGTTCTATAATTATTGAAGAATTAATTCTTGCCTTATTTTAACCAGTTTCAAACTACTATATAGATGACTCTCTTCTACAGTCTTAGGATGATCATAGTTTAGAATACACACACACACTCAAACTCTATCTTCTTTCTCTGCCACTTGTGCTAACTGTTTGTTTAGCCGGTTGAAAGCCAAGGCTAGACTGAGGAACTCTACTTGCTTTACTTTCTGCACTATACTTTTTCAACTGGTATGTCTCTAATTTAAATTTGAAACTCAACTTTATATGTGTCCATGCCTATACATCCATGCTTGTTACTCTGTTAGTTATTCAATTCGTTTATATGTTTGATGTACTAAGCATGTCTAAATTCCTTCCTTGTATGTAATCATCATATCAGACTTTGCCTAGTTCTTTGACACTTGTCTTCAACATGATCCTGCTGAACTCTTACCTATGTTTTAAATGTGTGTTACCATGGCTGATTTGTTCAATGGGTTCATAGTTGTTTTGTATATTTTTTGCATTAAATGTTTACCCATTTATGTGGTTTCAAACCTGTATGTCCCCAATTCCTCTTTTCCCTGTTTTTGTTTGAACTATGTATGATGATTTGGTTTTTTTTTGAGTTGCTGATTCTCTTCTTTTCACTAAGGCGAACTTTTCCACTGCCTTCCAAAATTTATTTCAAACGAATCATTTTCAAAATTATTTTGAACTCAACTCTTTTAAATCTATGTCAAGCACTATCACCTATACTCTTAGACCACTAGGTTCTGTCCCTTTTGTTAGAGCCTTGCCTTGGGACCCTTAAGTTCTCTCTGAACTTGGACAAATAAAAGCTGGCCTTTCCACACTGCACTTGCTCTGTATTGGCTATAAAATCTGGGTGTGAGCACTGCCCGGGACCCCTAGAGGTCCTGAGGGATTTCTGACACATCCAGATATCAGAAAGATTATGGAACAATCTTGGCACTTGAGGTGGTTTATTACATAACTCAGGGAGGAAGTCCTAATCAGGTGCTGAAAGTTTGGGCCTATTTCAGGCTCTCTATAGTGTAATTTTTACTCTTCTTATGCAATTCATTTCAGTGGTTGGTTTGTAATAATTATTTGTAAATGACTCTTGGGTTGCATCGTTAAAAGGGATGGGTAATATGCATGCTGTAGTATAATCCAGGGTAGATACCATGCCTATAAGACTTTATATTTTTGCCTCACCATGTTAGAAATCATGCCTATAGGGTTTTTACTATGTTTGCTTGACCACGTTAGAAATCATACCATTTAGGATTTATATGTACTATTTTCAGTATCTCATCCACACTTAGAAATCCTGTCTATAAGGTAGATAATAACGATAAAATAAGTTGCTATTATGTGATTCTACCAATGTAAACATGTTCTAAAGTTTCATTTAGAAACCATGACTATAGGGAATAATTCCGGAAATTCTACCTATAGATCTCAACTAGTTTAGTTAAATAAATCAACCCAGTCCACATTTTAATTCGTTTCGAATCTAGTTTGATTAATGGTTTATTCTCTCTAAAATGAGTTCTTTCGAAAAACTTCACTGATTTGTCATTTGATATCATGCCTATAAGGATTCAAGAGTCTGCTTTGGAAACTTGCCATCTGTATTCCGCGCCTAGGAAAGCCTTAGGCAATCAACTTTAAATAAAAACCAGAACCATCTCTGTGATTAGTGTTTAGCTGTCAACGTATTAAAACCAATAGGCAAGCCAGATTCGGACTTCTTTTTTTAGTCATGCAATAAATCTGGTTCTACTGTTATCACTTAAGTACCTTGTTAGGATCTGAATTTAGACCTTAATTGTGTATGAGTCATGCTGTCTAGGTGCATTACTTGTGGAGGTATATCTGAGCCTTCTATCTGATTTCTGTGTTTTACCCCTCAAATACAGTCCTATGTGTTCTTATTTGTCACCTAGTATTTTGCCTTTAAACCTGACGGTCTTCCTAGAACCCTCTATTTATAGGATAGGAGTCCTAAATTCCTCTGGGACTCATAGGAAGGGTCGGGTAACGACATGCAATAGGGGTCGAGACAAACCTTCGCTTTAATCACCTTCACGCGGGGGGAAATGGTAGTATGGATATGATGACCGGTGCATTAATACCACGCGTAGCCCCTCTTTGAAGAGTGTCATATGGATATTGCATTGATGTGATCCATATTATAAACAAACCTAGAACACCCCTCTTAATGAATACGCTTAGATTGTAATCCTTTTCAAAACCTAGCTTTTTCATTAGTTGTTTTCTTACACTCATGTATTAAAACTTAAATCCCCTACTATTTGAGCCATACTTGTTTATTTGCTAATTGTACAAATCCACAAAACTGTTTGGCCGGGAACCACACTAGTAGATCCTGAGGGGTACCTAACACCTTCCCATTAGGATAATTTTAAGCCCTTACCCCATCTCTGGTTATCAAACGTAGTTTTAAATGAACCCTATAGGTGCCTTAAAACACCTTTAATTTCTAGGTGGCGACTCTTCAAAATGCAAAACCCCTTCCAGAAAGGAAAGAGTTGTCCCATACCAAAATGTCATAAACCCGATTTCCGTGAGGAAAAAAATGGGGCACGACAATCTGCACACAAGGTGCGGGGAGTAATGCGAGTACGCTAACTCAGTAAGTAATAAAAGTAACTGAAAGTTAAGCAGTAAGAAAACAGATAATTCCATGTCACAACACTATAGAAAATACAGTACATTTCCAAAATAGTATAGAATTCAATTATCTCGTAAAACAAATTCAAATTCAGTAAACCTTTTCTTTTAAAACATCTTTAATTAGTTTCAAATAAGTGAAGAAACAGTGACTCAAAATGATAGAAACGTAAATAGTCCCTTGGGTAAGACGTGTACCATAAATTCCCCCCGGACAAAATATCAATAGAACCAGCCCCTCGGGCTACCTCACAATCGCACGTAATCAGCCCCTGGGGCAACAACATGAAACAACAATAGCCTCTCGGGCAATATCACATCACTCACACTGGGTATCCGCGCTCACTAGGGGTGTACAGACTCCGGAGGGGCTCCTACAGCCCGAGTTCTATAACAAGAAATCTCGTGGCATAAATCAGTCAGGCCCTCGGTCTCATAATAACAAGCCACCTCATGGCATAAATCAATTAAGCCCTCAGCCTCACAATATCCTGAATCAATAACAACTTGTTGCGGTGTGCAACTCGATCCCATAATATCCTCACAATATAGGCCCTCGACCTCACTCAGTCAGAACTCACTCAAGCCCCTCGGGCTAACAGTAAAATAGGTACTCGGCTCCAAATATCATTTATAAAATCGAAAGGAGTAAATAAAACCCGGGTTATGAAATCAATGAAAGCATAGTATGACTGAGTCTAAATATTTCCAAAAATAGTGAGGAAACAGTAGTAAAAAGCCCCTAAGGGTCCAAACAGTCGGCACAAGGCCCAAATACGACGTTCATCCCCGAGCATAGTAATACTTTTCAAAATATAATAATATCAAACAGTTTTCAATCAAATACAAAACTTTATTGTCGAAGGGACGGACCAAATCATGATCCCCAATGGTGCACGACCCCACGTTCGTCATCTAGAGTGTGCGTCACCTCAAAATAGTGAAACAATGTGAAATCGGGATTTCATACCCTTAAGACAACATTTACAATCATTGCTTACCTCAAACCGGTCCACACTCCAGCCCGCGATGCCTTTGGCTTTCGACTAGGCCTCAACTCGCCCCAATCTATCCAAAATCAGAATCATAACGTCAAAATAGGCTAAAGAAACAAAGCCCATGCGAAAATAATCAAATTACATAAAAAATCCCAAAATTGGCCAAACCCAACCCCTGTCCACGTCTCGAAATATGATAAAAATCACATCAATAGAATCCTTATCCTCCAACGAGTCCATACATACCAAGAATATCAAAATCGGACCTCAAATGGCCCCTCAAATCCCCAATTTTACCTCTCCAATTTCAAGACCTAACTTCCCAAATTTTCACCCTTAACCTCATAAAGTTCATCCTTAAACAACTAAAAATCAGCATAGAATCGAGTTTTAGGTTCAAGAAACTCACCTCAATGAAAACCCCCTTGATTCCCTCTTCAAAACCTTCCAAAAAGCTTCAACTCCGGATAAAAATGGTGGAAACAACCCAAGTTTCGCGAAGGGGGACTTATATACTTTTTGCCCAGCGATTTCCGCACCTGCAGGAAAAATATCGCACCTGCGTCCATCCTAACCGCATCTCGGGTTTCATTAAATCCCTCGGGCACCGCACCTGCAACCCAGGTCTCGCGCCTGTGACTTGCAGATACGATCTAACTACCCGCTCCTACGACCATTTCGCTTCTGCGCTCAGGCTTCCACTTCTGCGATTTGCACCTGCGGTCCCCAATCCGCAGGTACAGTTATGACATAACACAACAGCTTCAGCTGCTCCAGTTGAAATCCAAACATTCCGACAACCTTTTGAAACCATCCCGAGGCCCTCAGGACCTCAACCAAACATTCCAACAAGTCCTATACCCCTATTCAAACTTGTACCAATCCTCGAAACACTGAAAACAACACTGAAACATCAAATCACCCTCGAATTCAAGCCTACGGATTCCAAAACTTCCGAATTCCGCAAACGATTAAAAAGTCTATCCAACCTTATTAGAATGACCTGAAATTTTGCACACACAACGGGCCTACTCCAACTTCCGGAATTCCATTCCGACCCCGATATCTACTAACTGGAAAATGTCAAAATTCCAATTTTGCCAATTCAAGCCTAAATCTACCACGGACCTCCAAAATACATTCTGAACACGCTCTTAAGTCTAAAATCACCCGACGGAGCTAACCAAATCATAAAAATTCAAATCTGAGATTGAATACCAAAAAGTCAAGACTGATTTAAACCTTTCAAATTTAAAGCTTCAAGCTGAGAATCATCCTTCCATATCTATTCTGATTAACCTGAAATCTAAATCGACGATTTACATAAGTCGTAATACATCATATGGGGCTAGCCATGCTTGATAAATGGCGAGCGAAGTGCAAATGCTCAAAATGACTAGTCGGGTCGGTACATCCTCACCCACTTAAACATATGTTTGTCCACGAATGTGCCCAGAGTTGTTCCAAAAGCCAACAAATAGCTGTAAAACCTTACCATGCACATACCCGGGGGTGATCCCACGTCATCCTGCACAATACAGGTCCAATAATGCAACATAACTAAAATTTCGCAATCCAACCAAGCCCATGAACCTTAGAACTAAACTTCCATTTCCGTACTTATCTATACTATCAGAATCTCTCATCTATATGCTAGATAAATCCGAACAAGTTGTAACAAACCATATTTGTAACCTTAGATGCAACTGCATGATATACCACACAACTCAATCACTCGTAGCGATAACTTCAACACTCTCGTATACTGCCAAATGATGAAAGAAACACACAAAAAGTCATAACCATTCCTCAGATCAACCATTCATGAAGCTCCCTCTTCTTTGGCAAGGACCATAGAAAATTTTCTAAGCCGAATCCCGATTTTATCCTTCCAACATGCTGAAGCCGAATCTGATAATATTCATTCTAGATCTCAGTGACCTCATCTCATCCAACACGACTACTCTAGTGACATGACACATCGATACAATCTAGATCCACAACCCATGCGACCCCCGCACCAATAAGCAACAGTCCACATGTACTCAAATCATAGAAAAAAATGACTCAAATGCGAGAGTTGTATTACAAGCTCACTAGTACCACCACCCCACAATGCTGAGAACTCTTCACACATCATAGAACCAGAACACACAAATCTAACCCGAAGGATCATACCTCCATATAACCTCATTGCAACGCGCGATCCTATCCAAACACCGGTCCACATGAAACACCTCAAGTCACTATGCTCAAAATCAACAACCACACGCAATTTGATGTCTATTACCAAAAGCAAATCATCATAACCACGGCGAAGCAAATGACCTAACACCACACCAACCCGAAAGGACACAATCGATGTGCTATCCACCGAGCAATACCCAATACTCTTCCTGCTCGAATTCCACTATGAGACCCCAATAGAACCGCACCATATGTGCCTATAACTAATAAATCATAATGCCTCACAATATGGAAAGGTAACTCATAGATCACTCCAGAACACTAATAAGCTCAATAACAATCAAATTAACACATCCCTCAACAATGGTGAATTCGGAGTCAACAAAGACGACTTGATATAGAACACATATCCATAGTGTCCTACCAATGAATCCGCTTATTAAGGAGTTCCTGAAGCTACTCCTCCAACTCCTTTAGCTCCGCCGATGCCATACGATATGGTGCCAGATACCAAATCATTACCGAGATCAACAAACCTATCCGATGGCTTGCCCGGCCGGAAGAACCACATCTGAAAAATCCCTCATGAAGGCCAAATAAGAAGACAAACCTTCCCAACCATCTGTTGGGTATTCAAAAATGAAATCGACCTACTGGGAACATAATCCGTCGAACCTCGCCACTCAATCTGTGGCATCCCCGGCATAGCAAATATCATCGTCTTAGCACAGTAGTCCAGAATAACAGCGACATGGAGACAACCAGTCCATACCCAATATCATATCAAAATCTAACATATTAAGCAACAAAGGATCCACTCGGGTCTCCAAACCCCCGATAGTCATCACACAAGGCCGACACACGTGACCCACAACCACAACATAGCCTGTTTATGAGAACTCCCATTCTCCAAATCCATATAGCACACGAATCACCATATCCAATCCCAATTCCACCATCTGAATATGTAACACACCTCTAATACCCAATCACTCTATGAGGGATACTCCTAAAATTCTTTTGTGCCACCAAGAAAACTTGTGATGACCCGGCCCGTCATCACGTGAGTTACCACCCCGTTTCCCCTTTATTGTGTTGCTTCATGCTTCAATATTGGTATTAGAGTTGATCGCATAGAGTTGGGTTGGTTTTTGGAGGAAAATGAGGCAATTAGCCTCTTAGAAGGAAGGTTATTGTAGAAAAGTCAACCGGAAGTTGACTATGTGGTTGGAGGGCTCAGATGTGAATTCTGGTGGTTCGGTTAGCTTTGGGGGGTGATTTGTGACTTAGGAGTGTGATCGGAATCGAATTTGGAGGTCCGGTGTAGAAATAGGCTTGAATTGGCGAAGTTGGAAATTTGGCGAATTCCGGTTAGTAGGTGAGATTTTGATCCGAGGGTCAAAATGGAATTCCGAGAGTTGCGTAGCTTTCTTAGGTGATTTTGGATATGTCTGCAAATTTTCAGGTCATTCGGACGTCGTTTGGTCGGGTTTTTGATCGAATGTGAGCTTCAGAAGTTTTAGTTAATCTTAGGCTTGAATCCGTTGTGATTTGGTGATTTTTGTGTTAACGATAGTGTTTTGATGATTGTAACAAGTTTGAATAACGTTATAAGATTTATTGGTATTTTTGGTTGAGGTCCCGGGGGCCTCGGGGTGAATTCGGTGGTTGAACGAGAGAATTTGAAGTTTGAAAGTTTGTTGGTTTTGGTTGTAGCAGATATTTTCTCATCTGCGGAAGGGAAACCGCAGATGTGGCTTCACGGAAGCGGAAAAATCTTCGCAGGTGCGAATTGCTGAGAGTCCAGCAAGTTCCGCAGAAGCGGAATTTTATTTGCCTGTGCGAGTCCGCAGAAGCGGACTATTAACCGCAAAAGAGGTCTTGGGCGACTTGAAGGAAACCGCAGAAGCGGAAGTCGCATAAGCGACAATTGTACTGCAGAAGCGAAAATGCTGAGTGTTTAATAAAACAGTGAGGTTCGAATTTCAGAAGTTAGAAAAATATTTTGGGACTTCGGGAGAGGCGATTTTGGGCGATATTTGAGAGATTTTGAAGAGATTCCATCAGGTATGAACTTGTAGCCTCAAATAATGTTGTTATGGTATAAAAACAAGGATTAAACACTGAAAATTTAAGGAATTTAAGGGTAAATATGGTGGTTAGGGCTTAAAGCCTAAGAGAGCCTAAATTGACGATTTGAGGGGTCATATGGACTCCGATTATTGTGTATTTTGTATGTACATACTCGTGGTGAGACGAGGATTCCGGAAATATAAATTTTGTAATTTTTCGAGAAGTGGGCCCCGGGCTCGGGTTTTGCCAACTTCGTGGGTTTTGTTGTTTTTCGAGTCTTTTCGATTGGGTTGTGGTTTATTGGCCTATTGTGATGTATCCCTTATGGTTTTGATCAGATTCTATACGCGAGGAGGTAGATTTGAGAGGAAAAGGCTTGACAAGCTAGATTATCGGCCGGCTAGAGGTGAGTAATACTTGTAAATGATATTCTGAGGGTTTTAATCCCCGAATTTGCACATCTTAGTGCTGTGTTGAGGTGACTTGCACGCTGGACCTGAGCGTAGGGTAGAGCACCGTTGGGGATCGTGACTTGGTCCGTCCCGGTTGTTGATTTTTACCGCGTAATTGTAAATGGTTTGTTGTTATCATTATTACTTGGGCTCATAGCCATACTTGAGGCTTATTGTCAATTGTTTGAACTCTTTATGAACTATCATCATTGTTTCCCTCACTATTTGAAATATTAATTGAACTCAGTCCATGTGATTTACACTGTTT
>MU669486.1:78247-90358 GCA_026770625.1 Nicotiana glauca
TCGGGCTTGCCTAGTAGTGTGTTGGGTGCCATCGCAACCGGGTTTGGGTTGTGACAAAACTCGAATATCTATAATTGATCAAATAAGAGAGTGCCACAATACCTATAATGTATTATTAACTCAATCACATTGCCCTATCTAAAATGTATGCCCTCTTTAAGCCACATCAATTAGCAATATCATTTGCCTAATAATCTAAAATTGCACGTTCTACCTAAGAATTTATGACCTTCCTTTCAGAACTGAACTGTGACCTTACACATGAAATCTCAACCCTACACAACATACCGTATATACCATGCCATCCTTTGTCAAATATGAAGACTTTGTAATCCATTCTGAGTCATAAGAAACTATGTACCCAACTAGCTAAGAACTTTCCATTTGATCCCATGTAGAATAAAATCACTATACATCACATGCGCCTCACGCCAGTAGAAAATATACATCCCTAACCGTGGTAAAACACCATCAAGAGCTCTCTGAATCTCATTCGCACAAAACCAAACCATCAGGACTAAATCCTTTTAGCTTATCCAAGCTACGCAGGTAACCAAAAAACCCAAGAGAATTGCCACGAGACATTTGTAGAACTCATTACCTCATAAGCACCCAAAGAACTAATCATATCCCTTACCATGCCGATCCGACCTACTACCAAGCTACCCTATCTATCCAAGTTCCTTCTGAATTTTCTTCAAATTGATACTTTCCTTTCCATGATACCTCAATCCTCAACCCAAACTCATCACACGAGACCCAAGTATAAAACCGCACCGTCTAAGGCTCAAAAGACGCTGAATACTCTCTCAAATATCCCCAAGAGCACCACATTCCGAATGCTTACCCCAAAGCGACTTCATACGAATCCAAATCCATTACCTTCACCTTCCTGGTATTGATATGTAGAATCCATAATGAAATAGAAATGTCCCGAGTCTTGACACCCTGCAATGCAAACCTCACTTTCCAGCCAAATACATCTCCTGAAGATACCCAAATTGCCACATATAAATCTTGAACCCTTCAAAACCACTCTCGGGAGTCATCCACTCTGCTCAAGCCTCAATTAGACTGATCAAACGGGCCAACCGACATGTGCTCCATCAGCACTCCAACACCTCGGAATGTAACCCTACCTTAATGCGACCAAATAATTTCCTTCTCCATTCACATTTTATTCTTCACCAATAACAACTCAAGTCATTCCATGATTCTTATACACCCATAAAGCATAACACAATTCCTATCCAAAATTTCCTTTACTCGATTCATCCTCGATCTCAACCTTTGTAAGCCATAACTAATTCACTAGCGTGCCTCTAACTGGAACCAACATAGCACGTAGCCGTGCAATCAATTGATCAATAGCAAACTCCCCCACTTGGCTCAGAGCCATAGATCAAAACACATAATAACTCACAATGCTATGCTCCAACACCACCATAATACCATAGTGAGATTAAACTCAACCCTTCATAAGCTAGTGCAACACAAGCCATCTAGTACTTAAAATCTTCTGCAAATCTTGCATTTACCCTCGTAACAGTCAAGCACACTCTTTTAAGCGATCCAAACTCAAATTGCAACACATATATTTCACTGGTACAAGAGGTCTTCCAATAAACAACAAAAGGATCACACAAATTCAGAACACTCCATAGGAGATAACCCACCTGCTTCACCTCAAACTAACATCTCTTCATACCCTTCCACCGTCATAAGCATCACGCAATAACTAAATCTTCCTGAGTCTAAACTCATATCGTAACATGAAATCTACTCCAATCTCCAACTAGACAACATGAAAAGATCCGACACACACCCATAACTCGAGGCTATACATCCAATCAAGATGGGAATCGAGCACCAAATAGTTCTTTCTACCCTTAAGCAGACCCCTCTCGTCATATTCAAATCATATGAACACATCTCGCAATCAAATCATACTCATCACATAGCCATTCAGTCATCACTTCAGGGACACTACTGAACATATAAATCTAGAAACACGTGCTCACAAAATCAACATCCAGTGCTCAAGCTACTGGCAAAACCCGACCTCAAGTCCTCCAGACTGGACCAACATCAACACAAAGAAGTCACATCTCACTCCTTGATTAGGGAATCACATGCCATCGATACATGGCTGATATCGAGCGCTCGTGCACGCATACAAACGCGTGGAAGGAATTTCAAGAATTACATTTCAAGCTGAATCAATGTCGCAGGATAAAAATTCAAGAATGTGAAGTTTTCCTAAAGGTTCTGCAACCTCCTGAGGATAAGTACAGACATCTCTGTACCGATCCACGAGACTCTACTTAACTTGCTTATGACTCGTGAGACCTATGTAACCTAGGCTCTGATACCAACTTGTTATGACCCTAAAACCGACTCGATCGTGATGGCACCTATCGTGAAACTAGGTCATCCGACACAATTCCCAAATCAATTTATTATTCTATAAAAGCCATTTTTAAATCATTAATTAACAAGTAAACTCATAACACAAGTCTAAATAACAAGTGCGGAATAAATACACCAGCCCGACATCGGGGTGTCACAAGTCACGAGCATCTACTAAGGTCCAAATACAACGAAGAGTCTAAAAATATACTAAAAACAATCTAAGGAGGATAAGAGGGAGAAAAGCAGAGCTGCGAACGTCGGGCAGCTACCTTGCTAACTCCAATAAACCTGCCGCTGAGTAATCAATACCCGCTACTGGGTTCATAAATACCTGAATCTACACGCAAGGTGCAGGGAGTAATGTGAGTACACCAACTCAGTAAGTAATAAAAGTAAATAAAAGCTGAGCAGTAAGAAAATAGATAATTCCACATCACAGCACTACAACAAATATAATACATTTCCAAAATAGTGTAGAACTCAATTATCTCGTAAAACGAATACAATTTCAGTAAAACCTTTTGTTTTAAAACATCTTTCAATAGTTTCAAATAAGTGAAGAAATAGTGAGTCAAAATGATAGAAACATAAACAACCCCTCGGGCAAGAAATGTACCATAAACCGCCTCTCAGGAAAAATATTAACAGAACCAGCCCCTCGGGCTACCTCACAATCGCTCTTAATCAGCCCCTCGAGTAACAACATGAAACAACAACAGCACCTCGGTCACCGTGCTCACTAGGGGTATACAGACTCCGGAGGGGTTCCTACAGCCCAAACGCTCTAACAATCCATATCGTGGCATAAATCAGTCAGGACCTCGGCCCCATAATAACAAGCCACCTCGTGGAATAAATCAATCACGCCCCCAGCCTCACAATATCCTGAATTAGTAATAACTTCCTGCGGCTTATAGCCCGATCACATAATATCCTCACAACACATGCCCTTGGCTTCACTCAGTCAGAACTCACTCTAGCTCCTCGGGCTAACAGTAAAATAGGTACTCGGCTCAAAATATCATTTACAAAATTGAAAGGAGTACATAAATCCCGAGTTATGAAATCAATGAAAGCATAGCATGACAGAGTGTAAATACTACAAAAAACAGTGAGGAAACAGTAGTAAAAAGCCCCTAAGGGTCCAAACAGTCGGCATAAGGCCTAAACACGACGTTCAGCCCCACACTCTAGCCCGTGATGCCTTTGCCTCTCGACTCAACCTCAACTCGCCCTGAATCTATCCAAAATCAGAATCATAACATCAAAATAGGCTAAAGGAACAAAGCCCACACGAAAATAATCAAATTACATCAAAAATCCTAAAATTGGCCAAACCCGAACCCCGGCCCACATCTCGGAATTGGATAAAAATTACATCAATAAAATACTTATCCTCCCACGAATCTATACATACCAAAAACATTAAAATCGGACCTCAAATGGCCCCTCAAATCCCCAATTTTACCGCTACAATTTCAAGCTCTAACTTCCTGATTTTTCACTCTTAATCTCATAAATTTCATGCTTAAACAACTAAAAATCAACATAGAATCGAGTTTTAGGTTCAAGAAACTCACCTCAATGAAAACCCCCTTGATTCCTTCTTCAAAACCTTCCAAAAAGCTCCAACTACAGATAAAAATGGTGGAAACAACCCAAATTTTGCGAAGGGGGGCTTATATACTTTCTGCCCAGCGATTTCCATACCTACGGACCGCACCTGCGGTCATCCTAACCACATCTGCGGTTTTTGTTAAAGCCCTCAGGCACCGCATCAACGACCCAGGTCTTGCGCATGCGGCTCGCTGATGCGGTCTAACTGACCGCTCCTGGGACCATGTTGCTTCTTCACTCAGGCTTATGCTTTTGCGGTTCGCATCTGCGGTCCCCAATCTACAGGTGCGGTTATGACATAACACAACAGCTTCAACTGCTCCAAATGAAGTCCAAACTTTCCGACAATGTTCCAAAACTATCTCGAGGCCTCGGGACCTCAACCAAACATACCAAAAAGTCATATACCCTATTCGAACTTGTACCAATCCTCGAAACACTCAAAACAATGCCAAAACATCAAATCACCCTCGAATTCAATCCTAAGGATTTCAAAACTTCCTAATTCTGCAAACGATCAAAAAGTCTATCAAACCTCATCCGAATGACTTAAAATCTTGCAAACACGTCACAAATGACACAAGAGACCTACTCCAACTTCCGAAATTCTATTCCGACCCCGATATCATGATTACCACTACCAAACGAAAAATGCCAAAATTCTAATTTTGCCAATTCAAGCCGAAATCTACCAAAGACCTCCAAAATACATTCCGAGCACACTCCTAAGTCCAAAATCACCCCACGGAGCTAACCAAATCATAAAAATCCAAATCCGAGATCGAATACTAAAAAGTCAAGAGTGAGTCAAACCTTTCAAATTTAAAGCTTGAAGCTGAGAATCATCCTTCCATATCTATTCCGATTAACCTGAAAATCAAAACCGACGATTTACATAAGTCGTAATACATCATACGGGGCTAGCCATGCCCGAGAACTAGTGAGCAAAGTGCAAATGCTCAAAATAACCAGTCGAGTCGTTACATAAGATACCTACCCCATTCCTGCCCCCACCCTCCCGGAATACCATAGTTTGAACATGTTTACATCCTGCACCTTATCTCCTACCCACCTAGTCTCTTGTACACAAGCTATATTAATCTTCCTTTGGTTCCAAATAATTAGCATGTGTAGAGTACCACTGCACACCCGTGGCTCCATATTTACATGTTTCTAAGACTACTATTGTTTAGTTGAACTTTCTCAACTCTTTGTTACACATGTTAAAAAAGATATCGTGTCTTCACACATCCAAAACCTGTCGATCTCCTCAATTTGGATATTTCAACCAGAAATTGAAAAAAGCTAGATGTGATATACTGAAACATTTACCAAACAGCCATCTGAATTCACTATTTATTTTTTCTAATCAGTATATATAAATTATACATTAATTATATTTAATTATACATATATAATATATATAAATTATTTATATATTAGATATCTACTGACTACTTTTAATTTTAACTGTTAGATGGACGGGTATTTAAGTTAATTCTTCTATAGTTGCTAAAGCAAAGGAAATATTGGCCTTTTGTTTCAATATGATGGAGTAAATACTTGAGCTGCTCTTTCAAGCATCGAAATAGGGCTCAGTTCCAGCTTTTAGCTTCATTACAGAATAATGAGCAATTTATGCAAAATACAATTTAGTTTAAAATAATTACCTTTTTCTACCCATTTAAAAATTATTAACAATATATAACTACCCAACTAAAACTAGTTATCCCTACCTACCCACCCATCACAATAATTTTTTTACCCATTTGGTTAGCTTAACTTGATTTAACTTGGTTTCAATTGGCTTGGCTTGGCTCGACTTGATTTTGTTTGGCTTGATTTGGTATGGCTTGGCTTAGCTCGGCTTGATTTGGTTTGGCTTAACTTTGTTTTGACTTGTCTTGAATTGACTTGGTTTATAATAGCTTAATTTTACTTCATTTGGCTGGGTATTAAAAAAATGGATAGGAAAAAATAAAGTGGGTAAGGGCACTTTCCCCATAGGTATTCGAGTTAAAAGACCCAGAATAATTCCCATTTTAGAAACAGAAATAAAAAAGAAATTGTATAAATAGAAATTTTCTCAAACTTAATGACTGAGGCATAGTAATTATTATTGTTGTTTTTATATATTTTTGAGGAACTTTTGATGAGTTGTTTCAATCAAACTAGCATATCAATTTACAAAAATTTCAGCAAAGACAATGGTAAAGGGAAAAAAAGGTCGAACAAGGATAATTAATTGTGAAAAGAGATTTTTACCTATACGTACTATTTACTGGTAAAACGACACAGTTAAATTTATAGCATGATTTATAGACAAGCGAATAATTTGATCCAAAAAATAATAAATAAGTAAGAACAAAAAAATTAGGTTAATGAATAAAGTTAAGAAAGATGTCACATGTTTGATTTCAATGTAGAAAGAATATAGATTATACTCCCTCTATTCCAGTTTATGCGAGCCTATTTACTTTTTGGTCCGTTATAAAAAGAATGAATTCTTTCTATATTTTGTAACAATTTAGCTTAAACTTACAACTCTACCCTTAATGAGAAGCTTTTATAACCACACAAATACTCTGGGCCCCATTTAGACTTGTTTAGAACTGCAAATTCTAAAAGTCTTTATTTTTTTCTTAAACTCGTGCCCAATCAGACAGGTTCACATAAATTGAAACAGAGGGAGTAGCTTTTTATGCCGAATGTTTTGTGTCCTTACAATGGTTGTTAACCCTACTATTTATAGCTCCACCTAGGAAGGCAAGATCCTAAAATCAAGCTCCCTCTTGAATGAGAATAATAATGTCATTGATGAGGGTATAATGGCTAGCTTTGAATGCCAATATTCTTTGTAACGGCTGCTCATAAAATGCTTGTCCGATGTCAAGCCTTCGAATCTTTGATTCCATCTATGCTTCCTTCGGTATCCACCCAATACTGGTTGCATGCCTCTCACCTGGTGCCAGTTATTCGTTGTCTAATGGTTTGCGTATCTTCGATTCCACATGTCACTTCATCATTTGAACACCTGTTATCAACTAATTTTACCCCATACAAATGGTCCCCCTATTTTTTGGTGACGCACATCAACATGTTACTAGGAAGTAGATGAAGATCGCTTTCCTGGCGAAAAAATTTCTGAACAGTCTTTAACGCTTGAAAGGATGCACGTCTCCTCGCATTTGATACCCCAAACACGTATTGCCCCGTGATACATAAAATATTTTTGCTGATTTTTGAGGTAATCCTGACCATAATTTTTGTCATTTGTAATTTCTCACCTACTCATCATTTTTACATCTTTACTTTCACTACTTTCATAAATCTTTCTCCTTCCCTGCATTCGCTTAGGACTTTTTTACACCATTCAACTTTCTTAGCAATAACTTTTTTTTACTAACCTTTTACCACCATGTCTTCTTACACTACTTCCTTCGGAAATAATGTTCTTCTCTTCGGTGGAGGCCTAAAGAAAACTAAAGAAAAAGAGGTTGACATTGAGTCAGAACCGCCAACTGTTAACACTATGGTACCACTCTACCTTAGCACCACATTTGATTTCAAGAATAAACCGCATTCGCAAACTCTCAAATCTGTTGGTTTTGTCCAGTTCATAAGTACCCCTCCTTCATTCGTCCTTCTAGTATCTCTACTGTGAAGGAGGATTGCAACTACCCCGATGTCGAAATCCATGTCCCAGATATGGTAGAGAGAGTTACTTACTCCAAAAAGGGGTTTATGTATGTCTATACATATCCCTTTACTTTAGGTTCCTTATCCTTGGGGTCGAGTGAAGGACTTAACCATAATTTTAGAATTTTTCTACCAGTACCAGGTCTGCTTAGCACAAGTAGTCCTATCCATATGGCGAACGATGGCTTTCCTTCATCAATTATGCACTAAGACCGGGGAAAACCTAACTCTTGTGCATATTATGAACCTTTACTTCCCTAAGATTTTACGAGGGGGAGTGCTAAATTTTAGAAAATGTGGTCATCATGCCCTTCTCACCAGTGTAGTCAATGACAATGACTGTGGATGGATGGAGCGATTTGTCTTATTCTACCAGGGACATCATCCCGATCACACCTCCAGCTTTCCCCTAGTCATGGAATCTTTTCCGTAAGTCTTCAGATATTTGTTTCCTTTCTTCATAAAAATAATTTCTTGTTTTGCTAATTTTCCCCTATGTTTCATCTACTTGTTGGGACCACCACGAGTTCACGGTTTGTACCGATGGGTTCAAATTTTTCTGGATATAGCAACTTCAGAATCCTATTGATGGAAAGAAATGACTCCTAAATAGGGGTGAAGGCCAGGCACCATAGTACGTAAGAATTCTTCTTTCTTTCAATCTTACCCAAACACAAATATCTTATGAATAAATTGCTAACTAACTCTTTGTTCCATATAGGACTTCTGAGGGGTTTCATTGTGTGACCTGATATCAACGTTGATGGCAACCCGATGGAGGCTGTACAAGTGTTGCAAGGCACCCTTAACCGTAGAAGGGCTCATGAAACCACTCACGCCTCCGGTGCAGGCACTTTTTCCCGAAGTCCCGTTGATGAAAAAAACCAACTGAGCCGACTACAAGCACAGTGTTCCTCGATGATGAAGGGGAAACCAGTGATTAAGAGGCTTCCTTTCAAAGGATAAAAAAATATTCATTACCTTAACCGGATGCTCGGCAGGGGAAGCTCCAAAATCTATCGTCAAAGGAAGTTCATGCGCTTTGGGGGGAGATATATTTAGTTGAAAATGTCGATTCTTGTTTTCCAATCTCCGCCGATACTCCTGGTTTGAAGAGTTATGTCACACCCCAAAATCGAGGAGTGCGACCGGCGCTCAACCAAGTAAACCTGACTGAGCAAGCCTGCTAGATTTCATTCTACCCAAATTCGTCTTTGAATAAAGAGGAAATGTACACCATTAATAGAATTCTGTAAATATATCTTTCATGACTTCCATTTCATTTTCATTACAAACTTTGTTCATAATTTTTAAAATATTACAAGTTGTATACATCTTTTCCAAATATCAATATTTCAAATTAAATTCCCCATTATCAAACACCACCCGCAATCTGTCTACGAAGCCTCTAAATACAACTCAAGAGTAGTATGGAAATGCTGGTAACAAGGCTCTAGCTATACCTCAAAATACAAGTACATGATGAGCAAATGATACAGGACCTCTAAAATGAAGTGGGGATCACCAAGTCGGCTGAAAAGAGGATGCGCCACTAGCTGCGACCAATACTGTCTGCTATGGAACCACCTACATCCATCTAAAGATGTAGCAGCCCCGCCAAAAGGGACGTTAGTACTGTCGAATAGTACTAGTATGAATAGCTCAAAGTCCTCTTTCAAAATAGAATCCCAATATAAGGAAATAGAATCATATAAACAACAAGTAACAATCAATGATATCCAAAGGCCAAGTTAAACATAACAATTTTTTAATATATGAAAGTTCATATGGTGAAAATGACACTCGGAATATGAAGACGATATTATTATTGGATAGAAGATATTTAATACCGATTCACCACAATTCACAATACTACTGTTCAGAATATCATTGTTCACAATATGCACATCATAACCAACTCCCAATTTCAATCACAATTTATGTGCCAGCATAGACATATATATATATATATATATATATATATATATATATATATATATATATATATATATTCCACCATGAATCTTAGTACGGAGTCCGATCCCAACCGGACCAGCTAGGTTATCTCCCTTGGAGACATTTAATATTGTTACATCATCATCCACAATACCACCGCTTTTTGGCGCGGAGTCCGATCACGACCCGATCAGCTAGGCTGCCTTATTTGAGACATGTATCTTAATCACAATTTCATTCTCACTTTCCGGTTTCAATATCAGTACAACACCACTATGTGTACGGCATGGCGTCCGGTCTCGGCCCGATCGGCTAGGCCGTCTTACCAAGACGTTTTCTTTTTTCCATCAATCATCTCATTTCAAGTTTATATCACACATATCAATTCGTCGGCGCTTGGAGCCACAATCATTACATCATATTTGGAACTTGGCCGCATTTCAAAACTCGAGTTCTTTCCACATATTTCACATCAATATCAATTTCAACAACAAGCCTTTCAATTGAAGATGTCAAGTACACATGAGAGGAAACATGAATCATGGGCATATAGAGTATTTCAGAAATCATATACCTCAAGTTTATGTCAATGGAACTTTAAACACAAAGGATTCTTCCCAAAGGAGGGGACACACCATACCATAATAGAAACACACACCAAATTCATAAACAAGCAATTACATCAATTATTCTTAAATAACTCTTTTCCAATCACGACAATATACAATTTCAACATCGGAGTATGTAATAACTCGGATCACATTGAAGGTACTTATAAGACAAATCATTATCTCGAACAGCCACTTATTGGCATAAATTGAGTATAAATCCTTTAGGCCACTTTATTTTTGAATACATTTACGGAAAGTCAAGTCAAGGCTAATTACATAATCTGTTCATATTTTCTCATGTTATAGGCATCACCAGGAACAATTATAACTCAAGTTCTCGACACGTTGGCCACACTCATTTTCCCGAATTCATTTCAAACATCGTTAAAGATTACCATCAACTAGATATACTCAATCAAATACATTTGGCACACATGAGAGAAATTTGGAGTATCAACCATATCGAGTTTCTCACACAATTTGGCATACTAACCTTTATTTGAAACACGACTCAAAGTCGTAACTTTTAATATGCAACTCATACTTAGAATATATATATATATATATATATATATATATATCATTATTCATAAGGCTAATTTCGGAATAGTCATGTTTATGAGTAATAACTCGGAATATAAGATTTCTGAACTTTGAACCAACCATACTTGAACTTATGAAAACATTTATGGAATTCGATTCTAAGAGAGAAAGTTTAACCAACATACCTTAATTAAGCTTTCCTTAAGTTACTACAACGTTTCGGAAATTTCAGCTATCCCAATATCCTTTGAGACATAACAAAATCAAACACAAATTAGGGAGATATTCATGGTTTTAGCTCATTTGAGCATTTTATCAAACACTAGTTGTGCATCTTGATTTTTAAGCTCTTCTACAAGATTTCCTTCATTCCGTGACCCAATCTTTACTTATTTGTGTTCAACAATCTTCCCACAAATCTAATTTGTACATACATGTATACATAATACTATTACACCTAAGAATCATACGTTAATAACCCATCTTATACCCAAAACTCGAAATTAAAGTCTAGTGTATAGGACCTTAACTCTTAGATGAAGATGTTGTGATTGATTTCCTTGATTCTTGAAGATTGATGAAAGATTGAATGGTTATAATGTTAGGCTTCCTCCTTCTCTCTCTAAAATGCTCTTACCTCTCTCTAGATTTAGTATAAAATAGCCCAAAATGAAGCCTCAAAGCTATTTATCAAAGTGGGTTCGGATATGAAAATTTCCAAAAATAGCCCCGAAATCAATTATGTGGTGCAATTATGCTATAGCATAATCAATATGTGGGCAGCAGACTTGCAGCATAATCATTATGTGATATCATAATCAATTATGCGACAACTTTATTTTTTCTCCTGACTCTGCTTCACTATGCATCGCGTATGCTGTCCGCGGAGTCGTTTTGCGATCGCAAAATTGATCACAAATCCAGCCTTTGATAATTTAATCATAACTTTGTGTAGGAATGTCCAAATGACAAACGGTTTGAAGTGTTAGAAACTAGACTCGAAGACCTTTCATTTGATAGGTTTCTCATAAGTGGGGACTTGTGTGTACTCATTTTGAATTTTAGCCCATTATGTAATTTTCTAACTTGACTTAGACTTAGACCTTTCCTTGCACCTCAAATTACTTCTTATATGACTTATACACTTATCTACCATATATAATTGATATAAATCATTATTATAGCACATAAAATATTATAATTAGCACACTTAGCACCACGAAATCCTAAATTACTTAGTGAAATTTTTTGGAGCCTTATACCCCCCCCCCCC
>MU669486.1:109627-120064 GCA_026770625.1 Nicotiana glauca
ATTATTCCCACTCTAATTTCCTTGATTGTTATTGTTATGCCAATTCCCTTGATTGTTACCACCACTACAATTTTATTGATTGTTGTTAGAACTCCAATTGCCTTGATTCTTTGAGGCCACCATTGTTGTTGGTTTGGGTCTTGGAAGTTGTTTCTTTGCCCTTGAAAGTTGTTCACATATTGCACCTACTCTTCTTGTTCATTATAAGAATCATCTTGCTCAAAACCACTATTTTCTTGCACATAATTCTCCGCTCGATTTTGCACTTATGGACTCTTGGTACTCCTCTTGTTCACCATCATGTTTAGCCCTTTCATGGCATTGACTTGCTTAGGATTTTGCACTTGATGAATTGAGCCTTTGCTGGTTGAATTATGGTAGTAGTCAATTCGGCAATGGCTTGCCCATGATCGTGCAATTATTTGTGAAGATGGATCATATTCGGATCACCTTATGGAACATTGGCCCGAGATTGCCATGCCGATGATATTTTTGCCATTTCATCCAAAATCTCACACACCTCCGCATAAGGCGTAGTCATAAAGTTCCCATCAGCAAGTTGATTCACTACATATTGGTTGGTTGTGTTATTCCCACAATAGAAGGTTTGTCGAATCATGTTTTCTGTCATATCCTTGTTGGGAAATTCCTTAACCATTTTCTAATAGCATTCCCATATCTCATGCAGTGGTTCATTCAGCTCTTGCTTGAATACTAAAATCTCATCTCGAAGTGTAGCCGTATGCTCAGGAGAGAAGAACTTAGCAATAAATTTCTCCGCCAACTCATCCCAAATGTGAATGGAATGGTTTGGTAATCGTTCCAACCAATCTAAAGCTTTCTTTCGTAGACAGAAGGGAAAAAGCCTTAGCCTCAGTGCATGCCAAGACATTTGTTTGTTTGCTCCCCCAACAAGTATCCACAAACCCCTTCAAATATTTATACGGCGCACCGGTGAAAAAACCACGTTGCTTAAGAAAAGTGAGCATCACATTGGTGATTTAGAAGTTGCCCGCCCTAATACGGGGAGGGACTTGTACTAGCAAAACCTTCATTAGGTAACACGCAATGTGGAGCTACTCGTGGTAGAGGTAGAGGTGGAGTGGGGACATTGTCATGAGGCACTCGGCCTCTTCTGTTGGCTTAAGGTTCAAGATGAACCTCCTCAACTTGCTCAGCATTGACGTCCACATCCCCCAAAGGCAAATTTCCGAGTGCATTGTTTTCCGCCAAGATTGTACCTAAGATTGTTTCACACAAGTTAGTAACATGGAAGGAAAAGAAGATATTCCAAAAATAAACCCAAATATATAGCTAACACCGCTTTAACTTCCCCGCAACGATGCCAAAAAATTGATGACGTCTACAACACACCTCAATAAGAGATATGATACGGTCGTATGCAATAATAATTATCCAACTACAAGTCGGGGTCGAATCCACTGGGAGTTATGAGGGAAGTTAGGAGTTTATATTTGAAGCAAGCTAGTGAACTACCAAAAATTGCACTTTCACAACAAAGGTTTTATTTTCTACTTCTACTGTTACTCTATGAATACAATCTAAAGAAAATAGACTAAAGGTGAATGTTTTTGAGGTTTTTCCAATTAGTGTAAAGGCCTAGGTATATGACCATAACCTAGGTGTTTTCCTAGTGGGATAAAGATTTTAATGCTTGTTTTGTTGATTGGAGTGTATTATAGCTCTCGACTCTGCATTACCCACTAAATACCTCTCGGTCGGAGAATGATTTTCTCTAATTTGAATTTCTCAAGTCCAAATGGATATAAAAATAATAGTTCACATGAGCTCAAGTCGGATTCTTACTATCTCTAGTTTGAGCCCTTTAATTTGGCTAATCAATCTCTCAATCAACCCAATTCCTTGTTAGCTAAGTTATCCTAAATTAGGTCCCTCTTTCTCAAGTAGAGACAAAGTCAAATAGGTATGAATCAATGTTTGCAACCATTAATTCTAAAATTGAAGCATGGACTAAGCTAAATAATCAACACCCAATCACACACAAGAACTACGTTAAATACCCATAAGCTTTACACACTAGGGTTGGGTCACAACCCTAGTAAAATTCTAGCTACTCATAATGGAAATTACAGAAATAAAGAAGTAAAGCTAATTAAACTCATAATGATATATTAAAATGATGAAATCTATTATTAAAATGCTCAAATAA
The DNA here is from genome assembly GCA_026770625.1 of Nicotiana glauca. NCBI lineage: Eukaryota > Viridiplantae > Streptophyta > Magnoliopsida > Solanales > Solanaceae > Nicotiana > Nicotiana glauca. The sequence goes on from MU669486.1 coordinate 111,819, forward strand.
ACTAAAACTTCCTAAAGTAGTAAAAAGAAACAGGTATAGCATCTTTTTATGTTTAAATTTGACCTATGGGGCATTTTTCAAGGCCAGAAATATAGATATATTCAGAATTTTGCAAGGAGAATTCGTGCTGCTACGCGAATTAGTAATCCGGTTCCCGAAAGAAAGGATGTTGTTACTAGCGATTTTGGATGAGTGGGCGGTGGAGGCATTCACGAAAGGTCTCAATTCATTCTGTTCCGATGCCTTCTGAAAATTAGAAGAGAGCTTTCTCTAGTTTCAAGCAACCATATGGGTAGATGTCCACAATCCGTACGACTCAAAGATAAGGATAGAAGACAACCAACTTAGTTCTTATATGTCATCCAAGGAACACGGTATCAATAAAAATCATGAAAAGTTTAAACTTTGATACAGATCACAGTTCCTTAAGGGAGCATTTCCTACCGTACAAGAGGACCGATGGGCATAGAAGTAAAGGTTTTAGTCATCATATAGGTTTGCTTCAGACAGAAGGATAGATCATGATCGAAATAATAGGTCGTTACAAGAAAAAGAGGTGTCGGGGTCCCAAAATCTTGCATATCCCAGGCTATTAGATTATAACTATAACATCAGCTTGGTAGAATTAGTATCGGTGATGAGGAATATCAAAGAAACACGGCTTCTGAGGCCAATCTAATCGGATCCCAACCTGAGGGATCTTAGTTTGTGGTGCGAATTCCATGGGACTCACAACCATAGAATTGGGGACTGCCGACATCTACGTGAGGAGGTGGAGACATTGCTAAAGAATGGGCATCTTAGGGAGTTTTCAAGCGACTGCACCAAAATTTATTATGGTCGAAGTCGGGACAATGCGGAGCCATCGAAGACATCAGCAAGGTCACCTCAGATGAATAACAATATTATCTTCGGAGGAAACGAGATCAATGGGATAACTTGGTATCAAAGGAAATAAAGATACCGGTGACTCATGGTAAGAATGTCTAGAAAGTCTCAAAAGATGACATCACCTTTACGGAGGAGGGCGCTGACGAACTTTTTCTGCCATACAATGATCTCTCTCTCTCTCTCTCTAAATGTTTTAGATTTTAAAATTATGCGTGTTTTGGTTGATCCAAGAACTTCGACCAATATCATATAAAGGAGAATTCTGGAGCAAATGAACTTAACCAGGAGATCAATAGCAGGAACCGATGTCATCTCTCGTCCAAACTGTAGATGAAAAGAATGAGGATTCATTTGAATTATATAAGGTACTGAGGTCTTCTAAGGTACTGAAGGAGACGGATGCGGCTAAATAAATTGCAGAAGAGTTCGAACATGTGGCTTTGTTCGAAGAATATTTGGGCACAAATTCCATCTAGGGACAAGATTAAGTTCCCATCTTTTGTTAGAACTCATAAATATCCTCAAAGCTAACGTTGAGTGATTTGCCGGGTTGCACTCGAATATGATACGTATACCAATGGAGGTAGCAATCCATAAACTAAGCCTTGATCCATACTTCCCGTTGGTAAGACAAAAGAAATGCCCGATGGTGAAGGTAAAAAATGGGTTTGTTAAAGAAGAGGAGATCATCTTAAACAACTCCAAGAAACTTTCGACATTCTAAGGAAGTAGAATATGAAGCTCAACCCGGAGAAATGTGCCTTCCGGGATGGCTCCGGTAAATTCCTGGAGTTCCTCATCTCACTAAGAGGGATCGAAGTAAACCCGAACAAAATTAAAGCTATTGAAGACATACCTGACCATTTGAAAAGTGTAAAGGAAGTGCAGAGGTTGACCGACATGTTGGCGATACTAAGCAGGTTCATATCAAGTTTGTCAAAAAAGTGCCACCACTTCTTTTCTCTTCTGAAAAAGAAGAACACCATAGGCCAAGTTCTGGACCCCCAGCATTTTCTTCTACGCGTTCGCGTCCCTTTTCACGCGTTCGTGATGTATTGCCCAGTTTACCCTTCGCGTACGCGGCCCCTTTCCCGCGAACGCAAAGGGCAATTTTGCCCAGCGAATTTTTAAGTTTAAAACAGAACAGTAGCTCGGGATTTAGCCATTATTTCACACGAGCTTTTCACTCCAACACCCTATAGATGAATTTCAAGATCCTTCTCCTCCATAGCTTGCTAGGTAAGTGTTCTTAACTTCATTCCCTCTTTATTCCTTCAACTAATCACTAATTTCCTATCCCTAAATCATGAATTCAAAGTAAAAATTGTGGGTTTTTGGTAGAGTTAGGGTTTTGGGAATTTTGGGTGATTCAACCTCAATTTGGGGTCAAATCTTAAAACAAATTATATATTTGAACTCGTGGGGTTATGGGTGACTAGGTTTTGGTCCGAGCCTCGTGTTTGGACCATGTGGGACCGATGTCGAATTTTGGTATTTTTGGAAGAATGCTAAGAAACTCATTTCTAGGGTATGAGATTATGTTGTTGAGCCTTTATTGATGCTATTGAATTAATTATGCCTAGATACTATTGTTTCGAAGTCAGATTGTAGAGGAAAGACGGTATTGGAGAGTTGATTGCTATTTTTTAGATCGAGATAAGTGTTTGATCTAACTTTTGCTTGAGGGAATAGGATTAGATTATTATTGATTGCTATTTGCTAAATGATCTAGTACGGTGCATAGGTATGGTGACGAGTATCTATACACCGGTATCTAGCATGACCGTGGGTCTTTGTTGTTAGTTGTTCTTGGTATATTTGGGACTCTTCCAAGCTAATTAATGAATTCTACATAATGTTAAGAGTTGAGGATCAATTGTGAATTTGTGAATTCTTTGGAGCATTGGCTCGAATGATAAAACACTATTGAGTAAGAAATGAAAGAATTGGTAAGAAATGTGATTAAATCCCTTGCCGGGATGACTTGAGTATATTGATTATTTCCATTGCCGGGATGTGGAAGTTATTGTCATGGATCCCTTGCCGAGACTTAGTTGTTTAATTGTGTTTTCCCTTGCCGGGATATTTTGCATTACTGTTTATTCCCCTCGCCCGTTTGGTTGTGATTGCTATTTGGGTGAGGAAGAGTGATAATGCACGAAGGGTCATTCCGTGCCATTGTTGATTATATTTGCACGAAGGGTCATTCCGTGCCACTGTTAATTATATTATGCACGAAGGGACATTCTGTGCCATTGTTGATTATTGTTGTACGAAGGGTCATTCCGTTCCATTGTTAATTATATTAAGCACGAAGGGACATTTCATGCCATTGTTGATTATATTATGCACGAAGGGTCATTCCTTTCCATGAAATGAGAGTTATGTGAGTAAAGCACGAAGGGTGATGCCGTGCATTTTGTTTGAGTGCTTTGGGTGAGGATGAGAGTGAAAACACGAAGGTTGATGTCATGCCACTGTTGGATTTCTTGTATCTGTTAATTATTGTTGTGCCCTGTTTCTTATTTAAGTTGATGACTTTTATATCCGGATTGTACTCCCCCATAGCATGTTTCCCTTCCCTGTTAACTGTTTAGTTTTCGATATTTCTTGCCTTCTATTGAATATAAATATATTGAACTGCACAGGTTAATTTGGTAGTCCTGTCTAGCCTCGTCACTACTTCGCCGGAGTTAGGCCAGGCACTTACCAGCACACGGGGTCGGTTGTGCTGATGCTACACTTCTGTGCGTTTTGTACAGATCACGGTACCGGAGCTATTTTTGGACCACAGCAGTAGCACGTCGAGTAGGAGCTGACTTCAGTCTAGGGACTATGAGGTAGCCTAGCTGACGTTCGCAGGCCGGAGTCCCTTTTTCTATATCTTTTGTTTGTTTTTATTGTATCGAGACAAACACTTGTATTTCTTTCTATTCTGACTTGTTTGTAGTATTCATTAGTGGTCCGTGAAATAGCGACTCCAGTCTTGGGTAGTAAAATGTTGACTTTCGCATTTTGGGTTTTCATTCACTTATGTTATAAAAGACTTCCGCTTTCATTTAAAGGTTTATTATTGTTATTACTGTTGTGTTATTTTTTTTAGGTGTAAGTGTTTTGCTTGCCTAGCTCTAATAGTAGGCGCCATCACGAGTCCCGATGGTGGAAAATCTGGGTCGTGGCACCTCCATTCCCTAGTCGCCTTTTTCCAATATAGGGCTCCAATCCCTAGTTGAGATTTTAGACATAGGGCCTCCATTCCCTAGTCGCCTTTTCACAACATAGGGCTCCAATCCCTAGTTGATATTTTTAGACATAGGGCCTCCATTCCCTAGTCACATTTTGCCAGCATAGGGATCCAATCCCTAGTTGAGATTTTTAGACATAGGGCCTCCATTCCCTAATCGCCTTTCGCAAGCATAGGGCTCCAATCCCTAATTGAGATTTTTAGACATATGTCCTCCATTCCCTACGCCTTTTGCCAGCATAGGGCTCCAATCCCTAGTTGAGATTTTTAGACATAGGGCCTCCATTCCCTAGTCGCCTTTTGCCAGCATAGGGCTCCAATCCCTAGTTGAGATTTTAGACATAGGGCCTCCACTCCCTAGTCGCCTTTTGCCAGCATAGGGCTCCAATCCCTAGCTGAGATTTTTAGACATAGTTTCTCCATCCCCTAGTCGCTTTCGGCCAACCTAAGGTCTCCAACCCCTAGTTGAGATTTTTGGACATAGGGTCTCCATCCCCTAATCGCCTTTCACCAACATAGGTTGTCCACTCCATGGTTGAGTTTATATAGGGCTCCACTCCCTCATCTCTTTCTCCTAAAGATACACAATCCTTATTTTATCGCTTTCAAATAAAGAAATAATTTAGATTTTAGTTACAAATAACTCACAAAATTTTCCTAGTGAAAACTAGGGCAGAAATTTCGTTTGTCTGTTTGTTTTGGTGTCTAAGCAGGTTTTACCTAGAGGCACAAGGTTCGAGATGACCAAAAGAATGAGCCTCAATCTAGTATAAAGAAAAGAAGAAAAGAACAAAAAGAAGTGAATTCAAAGTGCAGAAGTAGAGAAAAGATGCGGAGCGATCAAGATATGAGTGAAGTTAAAATCTTTGCATGTCCCGCCTCAATCCGAGAAGTTGAAAAAGTAAAGAACTAGCACCTGAAACTAACAAATATCAAGATTCAGATCAGGATCCTCATGAAGAACCAACCAAGACAAATTCAAGATGAACATTTGCGGTGGATTTTGAGAATTAGACATCTTAGACGGATTAGGCGTCCAATCCGAAATGCATGTCATAATTTATTGAAGTTGGCACATACCTCCAGATAAGTCTCCCTATTCCTTTCCCCGAAAGGGACACCTTTTGTTTAAGCACAATTCTTTTTCAATTTCAATTATTATTCTATTTTACCCATAATTTTTCTTTGAATCATTTTCAGTCTAATCCTGCATCAAAAGCGAAGCAAAGAAATGGCTGCAAAACTGGCTACAGTTTCCCTGTAATATCGAGCACAATTTGGGTCATACATAGCATTGACGAAGGCACGAGTCCATCTGTGATCTCATTTGATAAGGCAAACAAAGTGTCTCAAAGAAAACTGAAAAGGTCGCCTAAGAAAGACCTGAACCATGAGAAAGGTTGATAAGCACTAGAGACACAAACTGATACTTGGTGCAAGACATCCGAGTTTGATTTTAAAGAAAAATAGCCTTGCCTTGGAGACAAGGGTGGGGGTACCATAGACATCTGGGTATGAAACAGTTGGGGCAACATTGGAAAGCCAAGGTCTCCAAAAAATGATACAAATTAACCGAGCATCTCGGTACCACGCTGACAGAATCAGTTCTTCGATAGTAGTGGCCGTGAATCAAACTACTCAAGGCATCAAGGGATCAAGGCCACAAACCAACCACCACTTTGAAAACTCATAAGTTTTTCTTTATTTGAAGTAGGAACAAAGCAGTGCAGAATGACGATTCTAAAAGAACGAATGTCACCAAATGTAAGCTCCTTAAAATCTCCATTTTCTTATATTTTCTGCATGCTTCACTATTGTTCACACCTTCCAGTTACGTAGCTTAACTCACGTAGAATCCTTTTGCCTAGGCGGATCCAGCTCATATTTCTGGGTAGAAGTACTCTTCGCTCAGGGTGTTTTTATGTAGCTTAACTCAGGTAGAATCCTTTCGCCTAGGGGGATCCAGCTCATAGTTCCGGGTAGAAGTAGTCTTTGCTCAGATTGTCTAATATAGCTTAACTCAGGTAGAATCCTTTCACCTATGGGGATCCAGCTCATAGTTCTGGGTAGAAGTACTCTTCGCTCAGGGTGTTTTACGCAGCTTAACTCATGTAGAATCCTTTCATCTAGGGGGATCCAGCTCATAGTCTCGAGTAGAAGTACTCTTCGCTCGGGGTGTTTTACGCAGCCTAACTCAGGTAGAATCCTTTCGCCTAGAGGGATCCATCTTATAGTTCCGAGTAGAAGTACTCTTCGCTTAGGGTGTTTTACGCAGCTTAACTCAGGTAGAATCCTTTCCCCTAGGGGGATCCAGCTCATAGTTTTGGGTAGAAGTAGTCATCGCTCAGGTTGTTTAATATAGCTTAACTCAGGTAGAATCCTTTTCACCTAAGGGGATCCGACTCATAGTTCCGGGTAGAAGTAGTCTTCGCTCAGGTTGTTTAATATAGCTTAACTCAGGTAGAATACCTTTTGCCTAGGGGTATCCAGCTCATAGTTCCGGGTAAAAGTAGTCTTCGCTCAGGTTTTTTTATGCAGTTTAACTCAGGTAGAATCATTTTGCCCAGAAGGATCCAGCTCATAGTTTTGGGTAGAAGTATTCTTCGCTTAATTTGTTTAATACAGTTTAACTCAGTTAGAACCTTTTTCACCTAGAGGGATTCAACCCTTTATCAGTAATACATGGTGCTAACACCTGATTCCATTTCCTTCCTAGTAATACAGGGTACCATCCTCTAATTCCTTTGCTTTGGTAACATAAGGTACTACCCCTCGTAGTTGCATATCCTCACATAGCTAGTTTGTATTACTGTTTCTGTCTGTCTTTCAATAAATTAGATAATTTATAGCTTTCGCTGATAACTCACAAAAATTTTCTAGTCCAAACTAGGGCAGAAAATTTTTGTTCGTTTTGTTCATTTTGATGGCTTTGCAGGCCAAACCGCATAGCACAGGTTTTGCCGATCGAAGCTTGCAGTTTTAGCTATCAACAGAAGGACGATCACAGGATAGTTTGGAATTAACTTTGACAACGTGTCAGCGACACAGCTTCTCAAGTTTCGTTTTCTCAAATTCTGACCTAGAAAGCAAGCAATCAAGATTGAGTCATAATCTTTTTCTTCAAAGAGAACCAAGATCCAATCGAAGGTCAACACAAGCGAGCAGGTCAAGAATTAAGATTTGACTCCAGAAGATACGTAGATAGGAATTTTGTACTCTTAGTTTGCAGACATATGTAGTGCTCTTCTCTTTTTCTTTTGATGTAAGAAGCGAGTAACAACAACAGCAATAGCGACAACAATGGCTGCAACAGTCTTAACTCTAGTGTCCGGTAGTCCCATCTACCAAATTTTCTTAGAACTATACCGACCTAATTCCTTTATAGCCTAGAATATGCAGGCAACCTCGGAAGTAAGGTTCAGTCGCCTTTATCAAAAAAGCTTTCATTAGAGTCATAGGTGAGAAAAAATTAGCCATGGCGTTTACTTTTCTTTGCATGAAAACTCTTCATGTTCTCGAGCAAAGAGGGGCAGCTGTGAATACCTAATTTTTGTATACTTATAATTCTCCTAGAAATACTAGTATTTGGATGATTTTTTTAGTTATTTGTGCATTTTTTATATTGCATTTCCTTTATTAAAAATATCAAAAATATTTTTACCTTTTATTTGTATATTTTAGTTTGCATCTTTAAATTATATATTCCAAAAAGATTTTTTCTTTCTACTTATATATTTCTTGAGGACTAAATAAGATAATTAGGTAGGGGATTGGTTTAGTATATTTCAATTGAAATTGAGCCAAAATTAACCCAAAATTAGAAGCCCAAAGACCCTAGATCCGGTCCAAATGGGGGCTGCCATAGCAGGATTGAAACGACGTAGTTTTATATCGAAACTACGTCATTTTAGTTAAGTGACAAAGATCAATCTCATCCATCTATGATATTTGATCCAATGACCCTCATTTGATCTCCCAAGGGGTATATAAGCCATCTAAAAAATCAGAAAAATTGGCCATTTCTCCATAACCCAAACCCTAGAAGCCCTCTCCTCTCTTCTTCTCCTCCTATCGCCACTGCCTGCCCACCACGGTGGCACCGCCGCCGGTA
>MU669486.1:121988-134776 GCA_026770625.1 Nicotiana glauca
TACCGGCGGCGGTGCCACCGTGGTGGGCAGGCAGTGGCGATAGGAGGAGAAGAAGAGAGGAGAGGGCTTCTAGGGTTTGGGTTATGGAGAAATGGCCAATTGTTCTGATTTTTTAGATGGCTTATATACCCCTTGGAAGATCAAATGAGGGTCATTGGATCAAATATTATAGATGGATGAGATTGATCTTTGTCACTTAACTAAAATGACGTAGTTTCGATATAAAACTACGTCGTTTCAATCCTGCTATGGCAACCCCCATTTGGACCGGATCTAGGGTCTTTGGGCTTCTAATTTTGGGTTAATTTTGGCTCAATTTCAATTGAAATATACTGTTAGTTCGTTTAATGCTACTCCCTTGGTTAGTTAGTTTGAACTATTGATGAAACCTCATAATTCTAGTTTTGATTTTCTGCTCGTTTGTGTTTAAAATGTGATTATCTATTTGGTGTCTAGTTTCAAAATCAGCAGGTGGTACATATTTGGTTTAAAGCTGAAGGGTAGATATGTCACTCATGAGTATAGGGTACTTGTTTGGCTGTCTTTTACTGTTCAAAAGCTGTTGGAGTACAATACGCCAAAATTTTGTTTAGAGTTGATAAAAAGGACTATCTTTGGACAGTTTTTTGGACCAAAAACTGTCCTTTGAATAGTATCGGATAGATTTTTGGTGAAAAATCTCTCCTTTGGACAGATTTTTAATCATGAATGCATAGCCTCTTCTCTTATAAAAGGTTGAACATCCTGGACACAAAAACACTCATCTTTCACTATTGGCTTATTGTTGTTTCTATTGTAGTTGTTGCTGGAATCTTTGTTTCATTCATCAGTGATCTTTGCTTTTCTCTTATCCAGGTATTCCTGAGATGCTTCTATAATTTTGGATTAAAAGTGAATGGACATGAAGCTATTTTATTTCTCTTTAGTTTATTAGGAGTTAATAAACTTAGAAGCAATCTGTTTCTCGCATGGTTTTGGGCAATGTAAGCATGTTTAATAAATCCTTGTAGTTGTATTCACGATCAAAGTGTCCTGATGTTTGGACTCACGATTACTTTGTGTTTGTGAGGACTTGCTTTGTTAATATTAAGAAGGTTATCGTGTTCTTCAATATGAGCTGTTATTGTTGTTTTTCTTTCCAAAGCTTTAAATGTACTGCTTCATTTCTTTTTGGGCTGTAAATACACAGAATATGAAAGATTGCTTGGTAGATGGTATTTGTTCTTAAGTAAGTTTGGCTCAAAGTTGGATCCTTAATTATGTGTGGAAGTCAGTAGTGATTTGCATATTCTATGCCTCACGTTTCAGCTTATTTAAACTTTTTCATAAAAGAAACAATGGCCATTGATAGGAAAAAGTATTAGAATAAGTGAAACTCTTTATTTTATCTACTAGCTCTTGCTACCGAAATCTGGCAGTAAAGAAATGCTGAGGTTGCCCCCTGTCTTCACAGTAGTACTTTGGCTAGAGCCTGTGAGTTATGATGTACTCATTTGGCCTTGTACATTTGTTTATAGGGGTGTGTCCCCAGATTATTTTATAGTATTTTGAAACCTAATGAATATCTTGGGCATTCTGCAAAAGTCTATTAATTGTATTTTTCATATTTTTTTCGTTCCTTTTATGAGAAAAGAAGTCTTATATTTTGTAAAAGAAAGTTATTCAGAGCGTTTGCTTCATTTCTTATCATCTCATCTGCCTAGTTCAGATAAGCACTTTTGATCTTGATTCTGGTGTATCTGTAGGAAAGACTTGAACCAATATCTGCAATGCTACAATGTAAACTTGCACATTATGTTTTAGCCATCATAGAAAACCTTCAAAAGAATTGAAAATCTCATTATGGATATGACACATTCTTTTAATGGTATATGTTGGTTTTGATTTTTGGATGGGAAGAAAACAACAATGGATTTGTATGCTGCTCCATTAATTGTTGTTCTGTTGTGTAGCTACTTCTATTTTCTGCAAAATTTTCCATTACCATAACTTGGCTACAAGAACGAAGACAAAAAGGACACTCTCATTTTCGTGTAGTATCATGAGTTTTTTATTATCAAGTTTGGAGAATTTTTTTGTAATTTGAATTCTAGGGGTATCAGTTCTATTAGTTTCATGGGTTTTATTGAAAATGAGGTAATCCACTGCTTTATTCTTAATTTCACAAATTTGAAATTCAATTTTGTTCACACATTTGAAGTTCTTCAGTTTAGTTGTATGTGTTAGTTATGTGTTTGGATCATTAATTTTGAATATTGTATCTAAGGGAATGGAGTTTTAATTTGGTTGAGAAATCATTTGAGGTCCAAGGTGCTTATTTGCAAGATTAAATAGTTTTCTCAAATGTGGTAAATTTCTAAAAGTATTACAAATAGTTGATTATCATGATTTCGGATTTGCTTCTGAGGCGCAATTATGATAAGTCAATTAATCTTATTTTTTCACGGACACGCTTGCGTAGCGTGATGCTTAACAATTATTAAGTTAATTCATCAATTTCATATCATATTCAATAGTTTTAATTAATTTCTAAATTTTTTTGTCATAATCGCGGATTCGTTTGCGTAGTGCGGTAGATGACATTTAATAAATTTCAAAAAAAAAAATTAATTTTCTCGAATGTAGCAATTTTTTTTTTCAAATGTAATATGGTGTTAATAATTCTTTGCCATAACTGCGGATTCTCTTGTGTAGCGCTGTTATGATTAAGTCGATAAATTTCGTCTAGATCACGCATTTGTTTGCGTAGTGTGATTATGATATTTTATTATATTTTTAATAATCAAAAAATAAAAGCGAATAGGTAAAACATGAAAATCTTATAAATCACAGTTTGTCCAAACTAATTTAAGTTTAAGTCAATAAAGCAACCGTGCTAGAACCACGAGACTCAGGGAATGCCTTGCACCTTCTCCTCGGTCAATAGAATTTCTTACCCGAACTTTATTTTCGCGGACCGACAAAATGGAGTCAAACTTTCCTTTGACTAGGGATTCAAATAAATGGTGACTTGGAACACCGAAAAATCAATTCCAAGTGACGACTTTGAATAATAAAATAATTCCTATTTCAAAATTGTCACTTTAATTGAAAAACCTTTTAACCCACAATCTTCAACACATATACATTAATTTTTGCGGGGTAAAAAAAGGGGTGTGACAGCTACTTGTCGTCAATGTCCCTATTTCTTTGGTTTGATGCTACTTTCTGGTTCAAGCTATTAAAATAGTTTTATAAGATTTGGTTCTCAATTAAGGCGTGAACCATTTTATGTTAATGTGGTTCGATATTATTGGAATTGCTATACTACAGTAAGGAACTATTGGAAATAGGAGATAAGAGGGGAAAAAAAGAACTGAAACCCATAATTTAATGCACTAATAATGGAGGTATATGGAGAGAGATGACAAAGAATATGAAAAGAGTTGAGGAGGGCAAAAAAAGGGTCTAATTGAATCCTCTAATTTAGGACAATAATAATGAATTGTATATAAATTATAAGCAGTTCTTTTTTATGACGGATGATATATAAAATTAAGATAATCTTGATAAATACATTTCATTATATAGGAACAAAAAAAACCCCATTTTAGAAATGAAAGAAAATTGAACACTATAAAGCACATACATCATATGATAACCAATTACGAAACACTTAGTAAGGACAAACTATCACAATAGATAACATGAATCTTTAAAGTTTTAGGTATGATCATTTCGTATTTATACTTTTTTATTTTTCTTATTTAATAGTTGCAGAACAATGTTGACAGCAGGCTGAGAACCAGTCACATCATGTTATGACAAATATTTATGTGTATTCGATGTTTACACATAAAATATTATACACAAAATATATACTCCCTCGCTCCTAATTTATATGAACTTATTTGACTGAGCACAAAGTTTAAGAAAAAATAAATACTTTTAGAATTTGTGATACTAAACAAGTGGGTTCAGAGTATTTGTATAGTTATAAAAGCTTTTCATTATATGGAATCGAATTTGGTCGACCATGTCTCAGTGGTAACACGACCAACCATTAGGTACCTACGTGCCGGTACAGGGGAAGGGGGCGACCCAGGGAGGAAAGGAGAGACATCCTTGCATCATCGTCGGTTTCGTTATAAGATATATTTCTTTCTTTGTCGTTCCCTAGATAAGAAAAGGATCCTCCATTATATAAGGGGGATTCAGGCCTTGTAATGGAGTCAGTTGTTTTTTTGGACAAGAAATACAATTTTCTCTCTCTGCTCTTTATCTCTCTACTACTTTATCTCCTCTACTATTGCAGTTCCATTTTTAGTAAATCTATCCTAGAGTTCATTATTTTCGACAACAATTTACCCCTTCATCTTTATCGATTGATTTGCTTAAAAAGAGTTTAATATATTTTGAGTCAAATAATTTGGCGCCGTCTGTGGGGATTTCCATAGTCGAAATCATAGTTCTCATCTAGGATATCAAAAGCAACGATCACTATTCTTCATACCCCATAAGAACCAAAAATGACGTAAAAAGAAGCAAGGTTGAAAATGATAGCAGGTGTCTCAAACAACCTCTTAGGCTCCCTCGACGAAGCTAATAGGGAAGATACCGAAAATATAACACCAAGCGGTACACCGGAGGGGGAAATCTCATACTCTTCACACGGAAATCTGACAGTCTTGCATGAGAGAGGAACTTCCACGTCCACGGCAAAAGAAACACCACGAACAATCAGAAAGCTGCTAGAGGAATGGTGGACGAGCGCCCTAAGCAACATGCTCGAGAAACCCCCTCAGGGAAATGCCGAAGATTCGCCAACGGCAGAAACTGCAGCCATCATAGACGAACTAGGCCCTACATGAATGAGCAACACCCGCACTTTCATCGACACAAGAGGTGATACACTCGCAACCGTCCTAAAGAAAATGAAATGGAAAACGAGAACAAAGTACTTCATGATCAAATGAAAGAGCACCAGGAAAGGGTCGACAAAATACCTGGCGCCCCCAAGCTGCTACCAAAACGCGATGTGGGAAGGTTTATCGAACAACCGTGCAGTGAGGAGGCTGCTCCTTACCCTATTCCTAAAACCTTCAAAATACCACCATACTTGAAAATATAAGGCGGAACCACGGATCCAGAAGATCATCTAATCCATTGCGTCACCGCGGTAAAGGGCAATGACCTGTCAAAGGAACAAGTGCCATCTGTACTGTTGAAAAAGTTCGGTGAAACTCTGACAGGAGGAGCATTAACATGGTATTCATAATTACCAGCAGAGTCTATCAACGTTAGAGGAGATGGCAGACAAATTCACCACCGCTCACGCAGGAGCGAAGAAGGCTGAAGCTAGGGTCAATGATATCTTCGCCATCCAGCAAACAACGGGCGAGAGACATCGAGACTTCGTGGCTCGATTCAACAGGGTAAGAATGGGACTGCCAAATGTGTCAGAAGGAATGGCGGTCGCAGCCTTCCAAAATGGGCTGGATAGGAGCGGATCGAAAGCAACCAAGAAACTGCTCAGCAGACTCATGAAGTACCCTCCCACCACATAGGAAGATATCCATAACGCCTACTGCGCCGAAGTAAGGGCAGATGAAGACGATCTTAACGGTCCAATTAAGCGGCTAACGTCATTCTAGGTCGAGGCAAGAAGATATCAACGTAACAACGGAAGAAGGGACCAGCCCCCACGTTTCAATCGAGAAAGGCATCGGCCTTACGTCAGAACCTCCAACCCACCCCCTCTGAGACATGCGGTCTCCATACTACGACACACTACACCCCTTCGAAATGAAAGAGGCATGCCTCCAGTATTATCTGCTCATAACTTTTGTGTTTTCCCTTAAGAAATAGTGTACGCACTGGAAAAGCTGGGCATGAAGGTGCAGTGGCTGCCGAAAATGAAATCGGACCCAAGTGCAAAAAGGTCAAACGTCTTCTACGAATTCCACCAGGAAAGAGGACACAAGACCAAAGATTGCATAGGCCTGTGACAAGAAGTGGTCAGAATGCTAAACTAGGGGTACCAAAAGGAACTTCTTAGTGATAAAGGAAGGGCTAACTTCGCCAGAGGACGAGACCCCTCTCAAGGACCTCCAAATTCACCGTCACCGGCACTCACTATACATATGATTATTGGCGGCGACGACAAGTCGGTGATCAACCAACTGAAGTTCACTACCACGCACAAACTCAAACTCACTGTCGCCCACGAACGAACGGTATGATGACTTCGAAGATAGTATCATCTTCGAAAAGTCAGATGTCGACGGTTTGTCTTTCCCTCACTACAATTCTTTAGTTATAATTTTACGCATCACAGATACAGATGTAAAAAGAATCATGATAGATGATGGAAGTGGCGCGTGTATTATCCACCCGAGAGTTCTCGTGCAAATGAGGCTCGCGAAAAAAAAAAATATCGCGGTGTATAACAGTAACAGGTTTTAACAATGCAGTAGAGCGGACATCTGGAGAAATAATGTTGCATGTCTTAGCAAGAGGGGTCACACTGGAAACCACATTCCACGTCATGGACCAGGAAATGGCCTACAAGGCAATCACAGGACGCCCTTGGATACACGCCATACGAGCTGTCCCATCAATCTTTTACCAAGTGCTCAAATTTCCAACCCCGTGTGGGGTATTCAGTATTCTAGGCAAACCACGTACCGCCCAGGAATGCTATCAAATCACTCAGGATTGCATGCACACCAAACAACTAAAAGGATCAAGTGCGAGGCATAGCAATTAGCCATGATAGGGACTGAGTTCGACCCGCCAGTAGAGGTTGTCAGAGACCCAGACATCGTAGAAGCCTATAAAGCGACTATAGAAAACCTCGACCCGATCCAGCTGGATAATGCCGACAACACTAAAAAGGCTTACATCGGACACAACCTCTCAGAACCAGGTAAGTATTATGAATTTCTGACTAATAATGCCGATTTTTTTTCCTTTTCCCACTCAGATATGCCGGTCATCCCAAGGGATATAGCCACTCATAAGTTGAATGTCGACCAGCTCTATCCGCGAGTACGGCAAGCGAGGAGAAAATTCAATGCCGCAATCAATGAAGTGGTCAGCGAAGAAGTGGACAAATTGCTCGCAAATGGTTCCATTAGAGAATCAAAGTATCTCAATGGGTCGCCAATGTAGTCATGGTCAAAAAGAATAACGGGAAATGGCGAATATGCGTGGACTTCACCGACCTAAACAAGGCATCCCCAAAAGACTCCTTCCCTTTACCCCATATCGACCAATTGATCGATGCAATGGCAGGGCATGAAATGCTGAGTTTTTTAGACACTTACTCCGGTAGCAACCAAATCCTGATGGCTGAAGACGATCAGGAAAAGACAACCTTCATCACCCATCAAGGGACTTATTGCTATAAGGTAATGCCGTTCGGACTCAAGAACGTGGGGCCCACTTACTAGCGTTTGGTCACCAAAAATGTTTAAGGAACAACTTGGCAAATATATGGAGGTCTACATTGATGATATGCTTGTAAACTCGGCAAAGAAAGAGGACCACATTGATCATTTGAAGGAAGCCTTCGAGATATTGAGGATGTATGGGATGAAGTTGAATCCAGAAAAATGCGCTTTCGGCGTGGCCTCGGGAAAATTCCTAGGCTTCCTCGTATCACAACGAGGAATTGAAGTCAACCCAGATCAAATCAAAGCCATTGACTCAATACCTGAAGCACTGACCAGCAAGAAACAAGTGCAGAAGCTGACGAGGCGAATAGCTGCCTTGTCGAGGTTCATTTCACAATCCACGGATAAATGTCACAAATTCTTCAATGTACTAAGAAAAGATCATGGGCTGCAATGGAATAAGGAATGCATCCCTGAAGAAACTAAAAGCATACCTGTTGTTGACATCCAATTTTGTCCCTCTTTCTTCTAGAATGTTTATTTGAGCTTCTAGCATCACTTATAAGAGTAATTTTAACACCAAATTAGGGCCTATTTTCTATTATTAAAATATTACTACTAACAGTACTAATTATCGTAACAATAGTTATAATTATTATTTTACCGTCATCATCATTGGCATTCCAAAATTATGCTCGTATCTTTGTGAAAATCATACCCTTTTTCCTTATTTAATCAAATAGTATTATGTGCTTAGTTCAACAATTACAAATAAATATTTAATATTATAGTATTTTATTTAGAAAGTTAGTGTAATAGTTATTCATTAAATCTTCATAATATCTTATAATTATTTTATTCATTTAAATATGAGCTATTATAATTTACTCTAGAATTCTAAGTATTTTAATGATTTGTTCAAAATTATAATAAAGTTTAATCCAAGCAAGGAGCCCAAAGAAAATTCAAGGAAGAAGGAAATGACTATTTTAACTTAGCCGATTATATTGGCTCAATTTATATAAGTTAATCCTTATCCTATTTAGCATACAAATCATTTTCCATGATCCAGCCTAACACTTGAAAGAAGAGGGTTATTCATCAGCCCATTAAGAGGCCAGCAAGCCTATATATTACCCAAACACCTTCCAATCCGTCCAACCCACACTATAAGACCAACCTCGCGTGCATAAGACCTAATCAGTAGCCTTTTATTTGCTTTTGTTTTAACGTGTTTCTTCCCTATCTTCCTATTTTGGTGAAAGTTCAGCATCTGCATAAGCCATGGCAGAGCTTTGATGTTCCAATTCGAGTAAGACTTTTGTCCCTCTTCTGAGATCACGTGAAGCCTGCAAAGTCTGTCCAAAATCCCTAACGATTATGTTGACCAAAATTCAAATCTGAATTTAAAAAATCCTCTCAAGAACCCTAACTTCTATCTATAAATATCTGCTTTGAAAATCATGTTTGGAGGAGGTTTTCGGCCGCCCTTTTTACCCCAAAATTGATGGTTATTAGCGGCCTTGTCAGCCTAGAATTTGTTCGAAGCAGCTGCCTCTCTCTTTAAACCCAAGCTTCAGCCGCCTCCTTCATCAAAAAAATTCTAGCTTGCTTTGTTACTTCTCCGTTTTCTCCTAGAAATACTCTTGATTTTTTGGCGATTTGTTGCCTTTCGGGTTAGCGGATTCGAGGCTTGAGATAGTCTTGTTAATCTTCGATGTCGCCTAATTGAAGCCATCATTCTGTGTTTGTCTCTTGTTAGAAATCATGTTTTAAGTATTTTTAGTTGCTGGCTATATGTTAAAAATCATGAGTTTAAGTATTTTAGTTGTTGGCTGTGTATTAGAAATCATGTGATATATCTCTTTTTTCAGGATTTAGGATGTGTTATGTCTCATTCATGTGTTTAAGTGAAGAAACTGTGATAAAATATAACACTGGTTCAATGTCGATTTGGCTAGCACATTTTTGTTAGAATTCTTATGTTCGAAAACGGTTTTGTAGAGCTGGTAGTTGCTACGACATGATAGTTAAAATCCCCTTCTATATTGCAAACTCGTTTTGAAGTAGAAACTTGTATAGCTATTCAAAAATAAGGTATCTTTGTTGAATTGGAAAACTTCTTTTTATGACTCTCTGTGCCGATAGTTATGTTAAAATATGACTACTTAAGTTCATATATGGACTTTAGTGTGTAAAGGTTAGATAGCATGTGTTTAGATAATTTTTAATGAAGTTTGATATTTCTCTGCCACCAAGAAGGAGGATGTGCATATGTATATATATATATATATATATATGCTAGCTTAACTAGTTTGACTTTCATATCTCAAATGAACATGGAAAATACTTCCCTTTCCCATTATTTCAAAGAATGTGCTAAGATTTAAGGCTAAAACCTATTAGCATACATAAACTAGTGTCACGACCCGAATTTCCCACCATCGGGAGTCGTGATGGTATCTACTAACGGAGCTAGGCCAGCCAAACTTCAAACATTCTCTTATCAACCTCAACAATATAAATATAATGAAAATAATTAAATAAGTGCGGAAGACTTTAAATTTAATAAAATAAAATCAAAATGCAGAAGTTTAAAACATACCTCTACCCAAAATATGGTGTCAATAGCTCACGGACTACTAAAGAGTACTACAAACAAGTCTGAATAGAAAGAAAATACATACGTCTGTCTCGGTACAATAAAAACAAAGAGAAATAAAGGAAAGGACTTCAGCCTGCAAACGCCAGCTAGGCTATCTCGTAAGTCCCTGGACTGAAGTCATCTCCCACTCAGTGTGCTACTGCTGTGATCCAAAAGCTGCTCCAGTACCGTGATCTGTGCAAAAAGCACAGAAGTATAGTATCAGCACAACCGACCCCATGTGCTAGTAAGTGCTTGGCCTAACCCCGGCAAAATAGTGACGAGGCTAGACAGGACTACCAGTTCAACCTGTGCAGTTCAACATATATATGTGCAATAAAAGAAAAAGAAATATCGAAACTAAACAGTTAAAAGGGAGGGAAACATGCTATGGGGGAGTACAATCCGAATATAAAAGTCATCAACGTAATTAAGAAATATAGCACAATAATAACTACCAAAGAATAAGAAATTCAACAGTTGCACGGCAATAACCTTCGTGCTTTTACTCTCATCCTCACCCAAAGCAATCAAATAAAATGCACGGCATCACCATTCGTGCTTTCCTTCACATAACTCTTAGTTCATGGTACAACATGACCCTTCGTGCAAATATAGTCAAATCAGAGCACGGAATGTCCCTTCGTGTATAAATAGTCAAAATATAGCACGGAATGACCCTTCGTGCAAATATAATCAAAAATGGCATGGAATGGCCCTTGATGCAAATATAGTCAAATCAGACCACGGAATGTCCCTTCGTGCATAAATAGTCAAAACATAGCACGGAATGACCCTTCGTGCAAATATAATCAAAAATGGCACGGAATGACCCTTCATGCATTATCACTCTTCCTCACCCAAACAACAATCACAACCAAACGGGCGAGAGAAATAAAAAATAATAAAAAATGTCCCGGCAAGGAAAATCACAAGTAAACAACTAAATCCCGGCAAGGGAGAAATAACAATAACTTTCACATCCCGGTAAGGGAGATATTCAATATACTCAAACCATCCCGGAAAGGGATTAATCACAACTCTTTCCAATACTTTCATCTCCTACTCAATAATACTTTTATTGTTCGAGCCAACACTCCAAAGTATTAACATTTCATAATTTATCCTCAAACTCTTCACATTATGTAAAAATCATTAATTAGCTTGGAAGAGTTCCAAAATATACCAAAAATAAGTACAAACAAAGACCCACGGTCATGCTAGACTCTGGTGTATAGATACTCGTCACCATTCCTATACACCGCACTCGATCATTTAGCAAATAACAATTTATGATACTCTAATCCTATTCCATCAAGCCCAAAGTTAGATCAAATATTTACCTAGGTCCGAAAATAGCAATCAAATCTCTAACACCGCCTTTCCTCTAGAATCCAACTCCAAAACAATGATATCTAGGCATAATTAATTCAATAATATCAATTGAGGTTCAACAACATAATCTCATAGCCTAGAAATGAATTTCCTATCATTTTTCTAAAAATACCAAAATCCGACACCGGGCTTACATGGTTCAAACTCGAGGCTCGGACCAAAATCCAATCACCCATAACCCCACGAGTTCAAATATGTAACTTGTTTCAAGACTCGAACCCAAATTGAGGTTAAATCGCCCAAAATTCCCAAAGCCCTAGTTCTACCCAAAACCCTTAATTTCTACCTTGAATTCTTGATTTAGGGCTAGGAAATTAGTGATTAGATGAAGAAATTAGGAGGGAATGAAGTTAAGATCACTTACCCAAAGAGCTATGGAGAAAGAGAAGCCTGAAAATCGTCTATGGAGTGTTTAAGGGAGGAGCTTGTGTGAAGTAATGAGAAAATCCCTAAATGGGTTCTGTCTTTTAAGCTTTAAAATCACTGGACATTTTTGTGCTACGCGTTCGCGACATAGTGTCACGTTCGCGAAGGTGGCTGGTCAGGTACACTATGCGAACGCGAAGCGCCTATGCGAACACATAGAGGAAGACTGGGGGGGCAGGTTTATTGTACGCGTTCGCGAAGGAGGGTGTGCGAACGTGTAGAAGGGATTTTCTGGGGCCTAAATTTGTGCTATGCGAACGCGATGATGACATGCGAACACGTTGAAGGGGGTGTGCAAGTTTAAGCGAACGCGAATAAGGGCGCGATCGCGGAAGAGGAAAATGTTAGATCAATGCGAACGCGAGCCTGGGCCGCGTTCGCGAAGGGTAAAAACTGGCCTGCAACAGCTGAGAAAATCAGATGTGTTTCTAAGTGCAAAAACCACCTCGAACCACCTCCGAATCACACCCGAGCCCTCGGGGCTCCCAACCAAACACACACACTAACTCAATAACATCCTACGAACTTGTTCGAGCGATCAAATCGCTAAGATAAAATCAAAATCAAAGAATCAAATCCCAAAACTCATGATTTTCATTTCAAAGTTCATCAACCTCTAACTTTAGATATTTAGGTCCGAAACACATCAAACGACGTCCGATTTCGATCAAATTTTACAGAAAGCGCTTAACGCATATTTAAGACCTGTACCTATCACACCTCCTTTTTACCGAAGGGCTATCCGGCTTTTACTACACCCCGGGAAGGGATATAGTAAAGAAAGGAGTTTTTTCCAATTTAAGGACAATCGAAACGAGATTTATTTTTATTTAAGAATTAGAGTCGCCACTTGGGAGATTTATGGTGTCCCAAGTCACCGGTTTGAATCCCGAATCGAGGAAGGGTTTGACTCTGTATTACAGTCGCGAACCAGAAATCCGAGTAAG
>MU669486.1:135073-146812 GCA_026770625.1 Nicotiana glauca
AAGGTGTTAGGCACTCCCGAGTTCCGTGGTTCTAGCACGGTCGCTCAACTGTTATATTTGGCTAAAATTTAATTTTTTGTACATGTTAATTTACTTGTGCAATTAATTACCGCTTTTTGTCAGTTTTTTTTATTTAAGAAAGTGAACGTCGTTTAAGAACATGTTTTCGGATCGCGTCACATGAAATGCACTCGGATCCTCGACACATTCCTATTCAACATTTTTGGATTTGGATTTGGATTTGGGTCACATGAAATGCACACCCGTATTTAGGAATGTAATTTTATTAAAATACGTGTCTAAAGCAACTACGCATTGATAACTTTGCGGGAGGCCATGAAAATTCGCTAAATGGCACGTCCCGAATTCCAAGGATTAAAACTAATTAAGTGAGGGCCATGAGTTATGGAAATTTTTGTAAAGGAAGGTACGCTTAATTGTTAAAAAACTAAAGACATAACGTAATAAAAAAAAACTTTCAAAATTTTCTTTCCCCACATGTTGCTTTACAAATCACAACTAAACAGAAATAGAAATTGATTTATCTAAATCATCATCACATACCCAAAATGCCTGAAGCAGATTTATTACCAAAAAAAAACTTAAACTATTTTTTTTTTACATGTAACATTAACGAAAGAATGACATAAACACATGAGTAAGAGAAATCTTCTAATTAAGCAAGAAATCAATCAATTAAAATGAAGGCTCAACAAACAGTACATGAACAAATCTTGAGCCTCATTCTATTCCAAACAGAAAACCAACTTTACTTGGTAAACACGTTCATAAAAATTCTCCCTGACGTGCATGAAGTTAAATGTGAGCATACACGGTGTTCACTAAATTTCAAACAGAAGACGAGGAGTACCTTCCACATCACATTAATGAGTTGATCCCCAAGTTCATCGGATTCTTCATAACATCCGTGAAGTTAAAAACGAGAATACATTTTGATGCAACTCAACACAAGAATAGGCAGAAAATGCGGATTGAAATTGACATAAAAGGCAAAGAAACTCATGAGTAAACACACATATTCATCATAAAAGGAAAATTGTAAACTGAAAAAGTCATATGCATACCATTGTGTAAACTAAAAAAAAAATAACCAGGACTTCATTTGATACCAAAATACATATGGACGAACATTACTAGTTCAATTAAAAGCAATGTTTTAGAAACGGACCTCAAACAAAGCTTTGCCAATGAAATGAGGATGCCGGATGAACCTCGAACGGCACGTCGACATTAATCGAACCCGTCGGATTCCAAATTGAAAATCGGAAACAGAATGGTCGTTGTTTGGCTGCTGCTGCTTCCTTTCTTTGTTTTGTTTTTCTTTTTCTGTGTTTTGGCGTCTTTAGGGGTGGTTTGGGCATTGGCTTTTTATGGTGTAGCTACTGGTCTTTGTTCTTTGTTGATGGAAGAAGATGGTTAGATGGGGAGGTCGTTTTTATTTTTTGGGTGTTCAACGACTGAGGAAGATCAGTCCATGGTAGGGAATCATTTTTGGTAGAAGCAGACAACAGAACGATGGGAAGTGAAGTTGCTAGGGTGTTTGTATGGTTTTCAAAAAAATGAAGGAGATGAAGCAGTATTTTTTCTTCAAACGTGAACTTTTTTGCTTTTTTCCTCCTCTTTCTTTATTGTGTATTGTGTGTATTTATAATGATGGGTAGGGAATAGTTTTGGGGGGAAAATATTTTTGGAAGGTTTTGGGGGAAAAATATTTTGAGGTTGGTTTTTGGGGAAAAATATTTTGGAATTTTCAAATGCTTGGCCAACTTGAATTTAAGACCAAGCCTTTTCACTTCCCTCTTCTTTTTATTGTTCTTTTCTTTCTTTAATTAATTAAAAACCTAAACTAAATTCCTAAATTTATTTAAATTGTAAAATCAAGCTAATTATTTAACTATGTAAGAATGATCATTTTTTGTGATTTTTGATTAATAGCACAATTAACTCAATGTAATTAATTCCTAAATGCAAACTAAACCTAAGTGGCAAGAAATTAAAATGTGACATTTTTATGGTTTTTTTTTTATGATTTTTTTTTAAATATTAAAAATGCATGCCATGCAACTGAATAAAGAAAAAAATACATAAAAATCAATTAAAATTATTTTAGTCTATTTTTAGGAGTTATCTTCATGTAGGGCAAAAATCACATGCTTACAGTACCAGGCGTCGGGACCAAAATACAAGCCCGATACCTATATTTTCTAACTCATTTTTATTTTTCCTTAATAATTCCAGAAAAATATTTAACAGGAAAAAAATTCTTTTACTCGGGTTCTGGACCTCGAATTTTAACTCCGGGCACATGCCCGAGTCCCATATTTTTCTACGGACCTTTTGGGACCGTCACATCTCCGGTCCGGATCCGTTTACCCAAAATACTTATTTTTCACAGAATTCACATATTTTAACATAAATATTTTTCGGCTTCACGCCCGGACTGTGCATGCAGATCGAGACAACTAAAAGTGAGGTTTCCAAGGCCTTGGAATCATGGAAAAGGGGAGAAATACGGTGATGACCCCTTTGGGTCGTCACATTCTCCACCTCTAAAATAACCGTTCGTCCTCGAACGGACAAAAGAAAGAAGTACCTGAGTTAGGAAATAGATGAGGGTAATGGCTCCGCATATCAGACTCGGACTCCCAGGTCGATGCCTCAGGAGGATGACCTCTCCACTAAACACTCACTGAAGGAAAACTCTTCGACCTCAACTCTCAAACCTGCTGGTCTAGAATAGCTACTGGCTCCTCCTTGTAGGACAGATCCTTGTCCAACTGGACAGTGCTGAAATCTAACACGTGGGTAGGATCTCTGTGATACCTCCAAAGCATAGACACATGAAACACTAGATGCACGGCTGACAAGCTAGGTGGCAAGGCAAGTCTATAAGCCACCTCTCCTACTCGATAAAGAATCTCAAATGGGCCAACGAACCTAGGTCTAAGCTTGCCCTTCTTCCCAAATCTCATCACGCCCTTCATAGGCGATACATGGAGCAATACTCGTTCGCCAACCATAAAAGCTACATCTCGAACCTTGCGATCCGCATAACTCTTTTGCTGCGACTGAGCCGAACAAAGTCGGTCCTGAATGATCTTGACTTTATCCAAGGCATCCTGGACTAAATATGTACCCAATAACCGAGCCTCTCCCGGCTCAAACCATCCGACTGGAGACCGACATCACCTACCATACAACGCCTCATAAGGAGCCATCTGAATGCTAGACTGGTAGCTGTTGTTGTAGGCAAACTCTTCAAAAGGTAGAAACTGGTCCCAAGAGCCTCAAAAATCACTAACATAGGCTTGGAGCATATCCTCCAATATCTAAATAGTCCTCTCGGACTGACCGTCTGTCTGAGGATGGAATGCTGTACTCAGCTGAACCTGAGTGCCTAACTCCTGCTGAACTGCTCTCCAAAAGCGCGAGGTAAACTGTGTACCTCGGTCCGAAATGATAGATGTCGGCACCCCATAAAGGCGAACAATCTCTCGGATGTAGATCTCAGCTAGTCTCTCTGATGAATAGGTGGTGGCAACAGGAATGAAATGTGCTGACTTGGTCAGCATATCAATAATGACCCAAATAGAATCAAACTTCTTCCGGGTCACCGGAAGTCTAGTAACAAAGTCCATGGTAATCCTCTCCCACTTCCACTTCCACTCGGGAAGCTCAATCCCCTGAAACACACCACCAGGCCTCTGATGCTCATACTTGACCTACTGAAAATTGAAACACTGGGCCACATATGCAACAATGTACTTCTTCATCCTACGCCACCAATAATGCTGCCGCAAGTCCTGATACATCTTCGCGGCGCCCGGGTGAATAGAATACCGAGAATTATGGGCCTCCTCTAAGATCAACTCTCGAATCCCATCGACATTGGGCACATACACTCGCCCCTGCAACCTCAAAACACCATCCGCATCTAAAGTCACCTTCGTGGCACCTCCACGTTGCACCGTGTCTCTCAAGACATACAAATGAGGATCATCAAACTACCGATCACGGATACGCTCCGATAATGAAGAACGAGCGACCGTACAAGCTAAAACTCGGCTAGGCTCAGAAATGTCCAACCTCACAAACCGATTGGCTAAGGCCTGAATATCCAAAGCAAGCGGTCTCTTACTGACCTGAACTTAAGCAAGATTACCCATGCTGGCTGACTTCCTACTCAATGCATCTACCACCACATTGGCTCTCCCCGGGTGGTACAAAATAGTAACATCATAATCCTTCAGTAGCTCTAACCATCTCCGCTGTCTCAAGTTCAAATCTTTCTGCTTAAACAAGTATTGCATACTCTTGTGATCAGTGTATACCTCACACGTCACACCATATAAGTAATGCCTCCAAATCTTCAAAGCATGAACAATGGCTGCCAACTCTAGATCATGGACTGGGTAATTCTTCTCGTATATCTTCAACTGCCTCAAAGCATAAGCAATGACCCTGCCATCCTACATCAATACTTCGCCAAGCCCAATACGAGAAGCATCAAAATAAACTGTATAAGGCCTTGAACCTGTGGGCAAAACCAATATCGGTGCCATCATTAGAGCTGTCTTAAGCTTCTGAAAGCTCTCCTCGCATTCATCTGACCACCTGAACTGGGCACCCTTCTGGGTCAACCTGGTCATCGGGGCTGCTATAGATGAAAACCCCTCCACGAACCGGCGATAATATCCTGCTAATCCCAAGAAACTCTGAATCTCAGTAGCTGAAGCTGGTCGAGGCCAATTCTTGACTGCCTTAATCTTCTTCGGGTCTACCTGAATGCCCTCTGCTGATACTACATGACCTAGAAATGCAACAGAACTCAACCAGAACTCGCACTTTGAGAACTTGGCATACAACTGACTATCCTTCAGAGTATGAAGAACAACTCTGAGGTGTTGCTCGTGCTCCTCCTGACTATGGGAGTACGCAAGAATATCATCAATAAAGAATATCACAAACAAGTCTAAATAATGCCTGAACACTCAGTTCATCAATTCCATAAATGTTGTTCGGGCATTGGTCAACCCAAATGACATGACCAAAAACTCATAATGCCTGTACCGAGTGTGAAATGCTGTCTTAGGGACATCAGACGCCCTAATCCTCAGCTGATGGTAGCCCGATCTCAAATCTATCTTTAAAAACACCTTCGCTCCCTGCAACTGGTCAAACAAATCATCAATCCTCGGCAGTGGATACTTGTTCTTTATCGTCACCTTGTTCAACTGCCGGTAATCAATTCACATCATCATCGATCCATCCTTTTTCTTCACAAATAGAACTGGCGCACCCCAAGGAGAAACACTAGACCTGATGAAACCTTCTCACGCAAATCTTGCAACTGATCCTTTAACTCTTTCAGCTCTGGCGGGGCCATACGATACGGCAGGATAGAAATGGGCAGCGTGCCTGGAGCCAAATCAATACAAAAATCAATATCCCTGTCGGGCGGCAAACTCGGCAGGTCTGAAGGGAAAACCTCTGGGAACTCCCGAACAATAGGAACTCAGTCAATAGACTGTATTGGAATCACGAACATATGCAAAATAAGCTAAACACCCCTTCTCGACCATGCGTCGAGCCTTAACATATGAAATAACACTGCAGGTGGCATGTCCTGGGGTCCCTCTCCACTCCAATCGGGGCAAGTCCGGTAAAGCCATGGTCATGGTCTTGGCGTGACAATCCAAGATCACATGATACGGGGACGACCAATCCATCCCTAATATAACATCAAAATCAACCATGTCTAGAAGCAATAGATCAACACGAGTCTCAAGACCCTCAAATACTACTACACAGGAACGATGAACTCTGTCGACCACTATAGAATCACCCACTGGCGTGGATACATATACAGGAATACCCAAGGCATCACTAGGCATAGCCAAGTAGGGAGCAAAATAAGACGACACATATGAATACGTAGACCCAGGGTCAAATAGCACAGAAGCATCCCAGTCACAGACCAGAATAGTACCTGTAATAACAGCATCGGAAGACTCAGCCTCTGGCCTGGCTGGCAAAGCATAACACCGGGGATGGGCCCTACCTCCCTGAACTGTGTCTCTAGGACGATCAACCACTGGCTGACCCCTGCCTCTGCCGGTCTGAGCTCCACCTCTACGGTCCCTACCTCCACCTCTATGATCCCTATCCCCGCCTCTAGCTGGCTGGGCGGACTGTGGATCACCTGCTGCCTGAATCATGGGGCAAGGACCCTGCTGCTGAGAGCTGCCCGGTGCTCGAGGGAAAAACCTGACAATATGATCAGGGTCACCACAACCATAACAAGATATCGGCTGCTAGGACTGCTGGCTCTGTCGACCTGAATGTCCTCCCCTGAAGCTCTGAAGTGGGGGTGCACTGATAGGCTGCTGATCTGAATAGTACTGTTGAGAACCACCACTGCCTGGAGAACCACCACTGCCTGGAGTACCATGAGAAACCTGAAGCGCAGACTGAAATGGACTTGGTGACTAACCTCTACCATAGGAATCCCTACCTCCAGACGAGGTACCACTGAACCTACTAGAATGACGAGGTCTCTTGTCCGACATCTGACCACCTCCCTGTGAGAGGGCCATCTCAACTCTGCGGACCGCATTGGTCGCCTCCTGAAATGAAATATCACTTCCAACTCCCATGGCCATCTGGAGACGGATCGGCTCAATCAATCCATCAATAAATCTCCAGACCCTCTCTCACTCCGTAGGGAGTATCACAACCGCATGGCATGCCAAGTCAACAAATCTAGTATCATACTGTGCAACTATCATGGAGCCCTGCTGGAAGTGCTCAAACTGCCTACGAAGTGCCTCCCGCTGAGTGACAGGGAGAAACTTCTCCAAGAACAACTCTGCGAACTGATCCCATGTCAAAACTGGAGACCCTGCTGGTCTAGATATGCAAAAATCTCTCCACCAAGTCTTGGCGGATCCCGCAAGCTAGAAGGTGCAAAAATCGACCCCATTGGTCTCCACTATACCCATGGTCCTGAGAATCTCATGACAGCTGAATAGCAAATCCTGTGGATCCTCTGATGAAGCACCGCTGAAAGTGGTGGTGAAGAGCTTGGAGAACCGATCAAGTATCCACAAAGCATCTGAAGACATAGCCGCTCCATCGACGGCCTGAGCTATAATACCTGTCTCAGCTGCCACTGCTAGTTGAACCACCGGGACCTAAGTCCGGGGAGCTACCTGCTCCGGAGTACGTGTAGTAGGAGTCTGAACCCCTCCTCCAGCCTGAGAAGTGGCTGGGACTACTGGCAGCAAACCCACTCTAGTGACACTATCCATAAAGCCTGCCAATCTGACTAGAACATCCTGAAGATCTAGGGTGAACATGACCCCTCCTGGGATCTGAGCTGGGCCCACTGGAGCTGTTGGGGCTGGAACCTCCTCATCATAGTCAATATGAGGCTCCACCTCTGGAACTGCTGTCCGGGGCTGAGCTCTGCCCTTGCCTCAGCCTCTGGCACGGCCTCGGCCTCTGCCCCTCACAGGAGCTGCTGCTAGCGGCTTGGGCTGCTGCACGGTAGAAGAAGAAGCACGTGTTCTCGCTATCTGCAAAAGAATAGAGTAGAAAGACAATCAATAGTTGAGAAACAGAATCGCATGACAAGAAAGAACAAAAGTGAAATTTTTCCTAACTCTGTAGCCTCTGGGGGATAAGTACAAACGTCTCCGTACCGATCCCTTAGACTCTACCGAGTTTGTCCGTGAGTAGCGAGACCTATGCAACCTATAGCTCTGATACCAACTTGTCACGACCCGGATTTCCCACCATCGGGAGTCGTGATGGCGCCTACTAACGGAGCTAGGCTAGCCAAACTTCAAACATTGTCTAATCAACCTCAACAATATAAATATACTAAAAACAATTAAATAAGTGCGAAAGACTTTAAGTTTAATAAAATGAAATCAAAATGCGGAAGTTTAAAACATATCTCTACCTAAAATCTGGTGTCACTAGCTCACAGACTACTAAAGAGTACTAGAAATAAGTCTGAATAAAAAGAAAATACATATGTTTGTCTCGATACAATGAAAACAAATAGAAATAAAGCAAGGGACTTCGGCCTGCGAACGCCAGCTAGGCTACCTCGTAAGTCCCTGGACTGAAGTCAGCTCCCGCTCAGTGTGCTACTGCTGTGGTCCAAAAGCTGCTCCAGTATTGTTATTTGTGCAAAAAGCACAGAAGTGTAGTATCAGTACAACCGACCCCATGTGCTGGTAAGTTCCTGGCCTAACCTCGGCGAAGTAGTGACGAGGCTAGACAGGACTACCAATTCAACCTGTGCAGTTCAACATATATATATGCAATAAAAGGAAAAGAAATATCGAAACTAAATAGTTAAAAGAGAGGGAAACATGCTATGCGGGAGTACAATCCGAATATAAAATTCATCAACGTAATTAAGAAACAGAGCACAATAATAACTACCAAAAAAAAAAAAAATCAACAGTTGCACGGCAACAACCTTCGTGCTTTTACTCTCATCCTCACCCAAAGCAATCGAATAAAATGCAAGGCATCACCCTTTGTGCTTTCCCTCACATAACTCTCATTTCATGGCACGGCATGACCCTTCGTGCAAATATAGTCAAATCAGAGCACGGAATGTCCCTTCGTGCATAAATAGTCAAAACATAGCACGGAATGACTCTTCGTGCAAATATAATCAATAATGGCACGGAATGACCCTTCGTGCAAATATAGTCAAATCAGAGCACGGAATATCCCTTCGTGCATAGATAGTCAAAACATAGCACGGAATGACCCTTCGTGCAAATATAATCAAAACTGGCACGGAATGACCCTTCGTGCATTATCACTCTTCCTCACCCAAACAGCAATCACAACCAAACGGGTGAGAGAAATAAACAATAATAAGAAATGTCCCGGTAAGGGAAAACACAAGTAAACAACTAAATCCCGGCAAGGGAGCAATAACAACAACTTTTACATCCCGGTAAGGGATTAATCACAACTCTTTCCAATACTTTCATCTCTTACTCAATAGTATTTTTATCGTTTGAGCCAACGCTCCAAAGTATTAACATTTCATAATTTATCCTCAAACTCTTCACATTATGTAGAAATCATTAATTAGCTTGGAAGAGTTCCAAAATATACCAAAAACAAGTACAAACAAAGACCCACGTTCATGCTACACTCCGGTGTATAGATACTCGTCACCATGCCTATACACCGCACTCGATCATTTAGCAAATAGCAATTTATAATACTCTAATCCTATTCCCTCAAACCCAAAGTTAGATCAAACACTTACCTCAGTCCGAAAATAGCAATCAAGTCTCTAACACCGCCTTTCCTCTAGAATCCAACTCCGATACAATGATATCTAGGCATAATTAATTCAATAATATCAATTGAGGTTCAACAACATAATCCCATAGCCTAGAAATGAATTTCCTATCATTTTTCCAAAAATACCAAAATCCGACACCGGGCCCATATGGTCCAAACTTGAGGCTCGAACCAAAATCCAATCACCCATAACCCCACGAGTTCAAATATGTAATTTGTTTCAAGACTCAACCCCAAATTGAGGTTGAATCGCCCAAAATTTCCAAAGCCCTAGTTCTACCCAAAACCCTTAATTTCTACCTTGAACTCATGATTTAGGGCTAGGAAATTAGTGATTAGATGAAGAAATTAGGAGGGAATGAAGTTAAGATCACTTACCCAAAGAGCCATGGAGAAAGAGAAGCTTGAAAATCGCCTATGGAGTGTTTAAGGGAGGAGCTCGTGTGAAGTAATGAGAAAATCCCGAAACGGATTCTGTCTTTTAAGCTTTAAAATCACTGGGCGTTTTTGTCCTACGCGATGGCGACATAGTGTCGCGTTTGCGAAGGAGGCTGGTCAGGTACACTATGCGAACGGGAAGGGCCTATGCGAACGCCTAGAGGAAGACTGGGGGGGCCCAGGTTTGTTGTACACGTTCGCGAAGGAGGGTGTGCGAACGCGTAGAAGGTATTTTCTGGGGCCTAAATCTGTGCTATGTGAACGCGATGATGACAAACGAACGCGTTGAAGGGGGTGTGCAAGTTTATGCGAAAGCGAATAAGGGCCGCGATCGCGGAAGAGGAAAATGTTAGAGCAATGCGAACGCGAGCCTGGGCCGCGTTCGCGAAGGGTAAAAACTGGCCTGCAACAGCTGAGAAAATCTGATGTGTTTCTAAGTGCAAAAACCACTTGGAACCACCTCCGAATCACTCCCGAGACCTCGGGGCTCTCAACCAAACACACATACTAACTCAATAACATCCTACGAACTTGTTCGAGCGATCAAATCGCCAAGATAACATCAAAATCAAAGAATCAAGCCCCAAAACTCATGATTTTCATTTCAAAGTTCATCAACCTCTAACTTTAGATATTTAGGTCTGAAAACACATCAAACGACGTCCGATTTCGATCAAATTCACAGAAAGCGCTTAACGCATATTTAAGACCTGTACCGGGCGTCGAAACCAAAATACAAGCCCGATACCTATATTTTCTAACTCATTTTCATTTTCATTTTCCTTAATAATTCCTGAGAATTATTTAACAGGAAAATTCATTTACTCGGGTTCTGGACCTCGGATTTTGACTCCGGGCACATGCCCGAGTCCCATATTTTTCTACGGACACATCTCCGGTCCGGGTCCGTTTACCCAAAATATTGACCAAAGTCAACTATATCAATATTAATATCAAAATTCATCAAATTTTTCACAGAATTCACATATTTTAACATAAAAATTTTCTGGCTTCGCGCCCGGACTATGCATGCAAATTGAGGCAACTAAAATCGAGGTTTCCAAGGCCTCGGAAGCGCGGAAAAGGGGAGAAATATGGTGATGGCCCCTTTGGGTCGTCACATTTTCCACCTCTAAAACAACCGTTCGTCATCGAATGGACAAAAGAAAGACGTATCTGAGTCAGGAAATAGATGAGGGTAATGGCTCCGCATATCAAACTCGAACTCCCAGGTCGATGCCTCAGGAGGCTGACCTCTCCACTGAACACGCACTGAAGGAAAACTCTTCGACCTCAACTGTCGAACCTGCTGGTCCAGAATAGCTACTGGCTCCTCCTCGTAGGACAGATCCTTGTCCAACTGGACAGTGCTGAATCTAACACGCGAGTAGGATCTCCGTGATACCTCCGAAACATAGACACATGAAACACTGGATGCACGACTGACAAGCTAGGTGGCAAGGTAAGTCTATAAGCCACCTCTCCCACTCGATCAAGAATCTCAAATGGGCCAATGAACCTAGGGCTAAGCTTTCCCTTCTTCCCAAATCTCATCATGACCTTCATAGGCGATACACGGAGCAATACTCGCTCGCCAACCATGAAAGCTACATCTCGAACCTTGCGATCCGCATAACTCTTTTGCCGCGACTGAGCCGAACAAAGCCGGTCCTGAATGATCTTTACTTTATCCAAAGCCTCCTGGACTAAATCTGTACCCAATAACCGAGCCTCTCCCGGCTCAAACCATCCGACTGGAGACCGACATTGCCTACAATACAACGCCTCATAAGGAGCCATCTGAATGCTAGACTGGTAGCTGTTGTTGTAGGCAAACTCTGCTAAAGGTAGAAACTGGTCCCAAGAGCCTCCAAAATCAATAACACAGGCTCGGAGCATATCCTCCAATATCTGAATAGTCCTCTCGGACTGACC
>MDKF010584621.1:0-27840 GCA_026770625.1 Nicotiana glauca
AAGGCACCCAGGTCCGCTTGACTGGGGATACCCGGTCGAGCGCCGGTCACGTCCCTCGAGTTTGGGGCGTGACACTTTGACTTGGGAGTAGTTTACTCAGCTATTTCTAGAGAAGTTTCTCCCTATCACTCAGAGAAAGGCCTATCGGAGGTAGTTTGAGCGTCTCCAGCAGGGCTCAATGACAGTTACTCAGTATGAGACCAGATTCATCAACTTGGCTCGTCATGCTGTTGTCATAATTCCCACCGAGAGAGATAGAGGGCGAGGAGGTTCATTGAGGGACTTATCCAGCCTATTCGACTTCAGATGGCTAGGGAGACAGGGAGTGAGATTTCTTTTCAGGAGGTGGCTAATGTGTCCAGGAGAGTGGAGATGGTTCTATCGCAGGGAGGTGGTCATGGGTCAGACAAGAGGCCTCGTCATTCAGGCAGATTCAGTGGTGCCTCGTCTGGAGGCAGGGATTTGTATGATAGAGGCCATCCTCCTAGGGCCTTTCAGTCAGCAATTCAGGTTTCTCACGGCGCTTCAGGTGGTCGTGGTTCTCATATGCAGTATTCTGATCAGCAGCCTATCAGTGTACTGTCGCTCCAGAGTTTTCAAGGTGATCATTCAGGTCGCGAGGGTCAGTCTCAGTTTTCTCAGCCGCAGCACTCAGGTGGATGTTTTGAGTGTGGTGAGTATGGCCATATTCGGAGGGCTTGCCCGAGATCGATGGGTACTTAGTCGTAGCAGCAGGGTTCCCGTGTTATGGTTCAGCCAGGTATTCCACCGCTCGCTCCGCCAGCTAGGGGTGAAGGTAGATGAGCTAGAGGTGGAGGTGGAGGTGTTAGAGGTAGAGCTCAGACCACTAGAGGTGGAGGCCAGCCAGCTGCAGGTCATGCCAGAGATGTAGTCTAGGGTGGTGGGGCCCAGCCCCAATGTTATGCTCTTCCAGCCAGGCCTGAGGCTGAGGCTTCCGATGGAGTTATCATAGGTACTGTTGTGGTTTATGGTAGAGATGCTTCAGTTTTATTTGATCCAGGGTCTACCTACTTCTGTGTGTCATCTTATTTTGCACTTATCTGGTCATGCCTAGTGATTCCTTGAGTGCCCATGTATATGTGTCTACACCGGTGGGTGATTCTATTATGGTAGATTGAGTCCATCGCTCTTGTATAGTTGTGATTGAGGGTCTTAAGACTTGTGTAGATTTGTTGCTTCTGGAACTGGTTGATTTTGATGTCATATTAGGGATGGACTGGTTATCACCTTACCACGTTATCTTGAACTGTCATGCCAAGACTGTGACCTTAGCCTTGCCGGGTTTATCTTGTTTAAAGTGGAGAGGGACACATGGTCATTCTACCTGTAGTGTTATCTCGTATATGAAGACTCGATGTATGGTCGAGAAGGGGTGTTTTGCTTATTTGGCCTATGTTCGCGATTCTAGTGTTGAGGTCCCTTCTATTGATTCTGTGCCCGTTGTTCGGGAGTTTTCTGAGGTATTTCCTTCAAACCTGCCGGGTATGCCACCCGACAGGGATATTGACTTTTGCATCGATTTGGCTCCGGGTACTCAGCCCATTTCTATCCCGCCGTATCGTATGGCCCCGCCTGAGTTGAAAGAGTTGAAGGAGCAGTTGCAAGACTTGCTTGAAAACGGTTTAATTAGACCCAGTGTTCGCCTTGGGGTGCGTCGGTGTTATTTGTTAAGAAGAAGGATGGATCGATGTGAATATGTATAGATTACTGGCAATTGAACAAGGTTACGATAAAAAATAAGTATCCGTTGTCGATGATTGATGATTTGTTTGATCAGTTTCAGGGTGCCAAGGTATTTTTGAAGATTAAGCTGAGATTTGGCTACCATCAGTTGAGGATTAGGGCATTCGATGTCCCTAAGACAGCTTTCTGCCCTCTGTACGGGCATTGTGAGTTCTTGGTGATGTCATTCGGGTTGACAAATTCCCCAGTAGCCTTTATAGAATTCATGAACCGAGTGTTCAGGCCTTACTTGGATTCGTACGTGATAGTTTTCATTGATGATATTTTGATTTATTACTGCAGCCGTGAAGAGCATGAGCAACATCTTCGGGTGGTTTTTCAGACTCTGAGGGATAGTCAGTTGTATGCTAAGTTTTTGAAGTGTGAGTTCTGGTTGAGTTCAGTTGCATTCCTGGGTCATGTTGTATCAGCCAAGGGTATTCAGGTTGATCCGAAGAAATTGAGGCAGTCAAGAACTGGCCTAGACTAGCGTCAGCTATAGAGATCCGGAGTTTTTTGTGATTGGCAGGCTACTATCGTCGGTTTGTGGAGGGTTTTCATCTATCGCAGCCCCGATGACCAGGTTGACCTAGAAGGGTGCCCAATTCAGGTGGTCAGATGAGTGTGAGGCGAGCTTTCAGAAGCTCAAGACAACTTTGACTATGGCACCGGTGTTGGTTTTGCCTATAGGTTCAGGGCCATGCACAGTTTATTGTAATGCATCTCATATTGGACTATCCGGTTCATGATTTGGAGTTAGTGCCATTGTTCACGCGTTGAAGATTTGGAGGCATTATCTGTATGGCATGGCATGTGAGGTGTTCAAGGATCACAAGAGTCTGTAGTATTTGTTCAAGCAGAAGGAGTTGAATTTGAGGCAGAGAAGGTCGTTGGAGATATTAAAAGACTATGATATCACCATCTTATACCATCCAGGAAAGTCCAATGTGTTGGTCGATGCTTTGAGTAGGAAGTCAGCTAGTATGGGCAGTCTTGCTTATATTTTGGTCGGTGAGAGACTACTTGCTTTGGATGTTCAGGCTTTGGCCAATCAGTTTGTGAGGCTGGATGTTTTCGAGCCCAGCCGCGTGTCAGCTTGCATTGTCATTCGTTCTTCCTTCTTGGAGCGTATTCTAGATCAGCAGTATGATGATCCCCATTTGTGTGTCCTTAGAGACACGGTGCAGCACAGAGATGCCAAGCAGGTTACCTTAGGTGATGGTGGAGTTTTGAGATTGCAGGGTCTAGTTTTTGTGCCTAATGTGGATGGACTTCGAGAGTTGATTTTAGAGGAGGCCCATAGCTCTTGGTACTCTATACATCCAGGTGCTGCGAAGATGTATCAGGATTTGCGGTAGCATTATTGGTGGTGAAGAATAAAGAAGGATATCGTTGCATATGTGGCTCAGTGTTTGAATTGCCAGCAGGTTAAGTATAAGCATCAGAGGCCTGGTGGTTTGTTCCAGAAGATTGAGATTCCTGAGTGGAAGTGGGAGCGGATCACTATGGACTTCGTTGTTAGACTCCCACGGACTCAGAGGAAGTTCAATTCAGTGTGGGTTATTATTGATAGGCTGACCAAGTTAGCGCATTTCATTCCGGTGGCAGCCTCCTATTCTTCCGAGAGGTTAGCTGAGATCTATATCCGGGAGATTGTTCGTCTTCATAGTGTGCCCGTGTCTATTATTTTGGACCGAGGTACGCAGTTTACCTCACATTTCTGGAGAGTAGTTCAGCGAGAGTTGGGCACACGGTTTGAGTTGAGCATAGCATTTCATCCTCAGACGGACGGGCAGTCCGAGCGGACTATTCAGATTTTGGAAGATATGCTCCGAGGTTGTGTCATTGACTTTGGAGGCTCGTGGGATCAGTTTTTGCCCTTAGCAGAGTTTGCCTACAACAACAGCTACTAGTCGAGTATCCAGATGGCTCCTTATGAGGTATTGTATGGTAGGCGGTGTCGGTCGCCGGTAGGATGGTTTGAGCTGGGAGAGGCTCGGTTGTTGGGTATGGATCTAGTTCAGAATTCCTTGTACAAGGTCAAGATTATTCAGGATAGGCTTCGTATAGCTCAGTCCAGGCAAAAGAGATATGTTGACGGCAAGGTTCGAGATTTGGCTTTCATGGTCGGTGAGCGGGTATTGCTTGGAGTGTCGCCTATGAAGGGCGTGATGAGATTTGGGAAGAAGGGCAAGCTTAGCCGTAGGTTCATTGGCCCGTTTGGGATTCTTGATCGAGTGGGAGAGGTGGCTTACAGACTTGCATTGCCGCCGAGCTTATCAGTCGTGCATCTAGTGTTTCATGTGTCCATGCTTCGAAAATATCATGGTGATCCATCTCACGTGTTAGATTTCAGCATTGTCCATTTTGATAAGGACTTGTCTTATGAGGAGGAGCCGATAGCTATTCTAGACCGGTAGGTTCATCAGTTGAGATCGAAGAGTTTTCCTTCTATTCGCGTTTAGAGGAGAGGTCAGCCTGTTGAGGCATCGACCTGGGAGTCCGAGTCCGATATGCGGAGCCGTTATCCCCATCTTTTCTCCGACTCAAGTACTTCCTTCTTATGTCCGTTCGAGGATAAAAAGTTGTTTTAGAGGTGGAGAATGTGATTACCCAAAAGGTCATCACTTGTTTTTAAAATGAATTCTGCATTTTGAGGCCTTAAAAACCTCTTTCGACATCACCTAAATTTGCGTGCGTAACCCGGGCGCGTAGCCGGAAAGCCATTTTGTGAAAATCTATGAAAAATAATAAATTTTGACTTTAAAATGAATTTAAGTTGACTTCGGTCAATATTTTGGGTAAACGGACCCGGACCCGCAATTGACGATCCCGGAGGGTCCGTGGAGAAACATAGGACTTGGGCGTATGCCTGGAATCGAATTTCGAGGTCCCAAGCCCGAGAAATGAATTTTTAAAGAAAATAGTTTTCTGGAAATTTCTATGAGTTTGGGAATGAAATGCATTTATAATTTGACGGTATAGGGCCCGTATTCTGGTTCTGTGGCCCGGTAAAGGTCTTATATATGAAATAAGATGAGTCTGTGAAATTTGGTAAGAAACGGAAGTCGTTTGAGGTGATTCGGACCCATAGTTATGAAAATTCATACTTTGAAAGTGTTGAGATTTTTCTTAGATTTCTATGCTAAATACGTTGTTTAAGAGGTTATTTTGGCGATTTGATAGCACGAATAAGTTTATATGATATTTTTGAGTTAGTATGCATGTTTGGTTTG
Source organism: Nicotiana glauca (assembly GCA_026770625.1). Taxonomy (NCBI): domain Eukaryota; kingdom Viridiplantae; phylum Streptophyta; class Magnoliopsida; order Solanales; family Solanaceae; genus Nicotiana; species Nicotiana glauca. Next base: position 4,980 of record MDKF010584621.1, read on the forward strand.
GAGCTCCGAGGGCTCAGCCGAGTTTCGGATAGGTCTCGGAAGGTTTTTGAACTCATAAAAGTTGCAGGTTTTTCAGTTTCTGGTGTTCTGGTATGTTCTTCTTCGCATTCATGGAAGGACTCTCGCGAATGCGAAGGGTTAGTCAAGATGAAGGAAATCTCCTACTACGCGAACGCGAGACACAGGATGCGAACGCGAAGCTTTTGGGGGTGTTTCCCTTCGCGAACACGGACCTGCTATCGCGAACGTGAAGGCCTTTGGGTCTGTCAGGGGGAAGGGAATTTTGTGCTATGCGAACGCGAAGGCTCGAGGAGTTAAAGCTTCGCTAACGCGAGCCGAAGAATTCCAACGCGGTGGCTAATTGGCTTGACCCATAGCGAACGCGACAGACCCATCGCGAATGCAATGAAGGTCTGTCCAGTGATTTTAAAACATAAGCCAAAACGGGACTTAACCAAAATTTCATAACTTCTTCTTCCAAACTCCAAATTGGATGATTTTTGAAAGAGAATTTGACCACAAATCCATAGGTATGTAATCTTAGACTCATTTTCTTCAATTTCCATTAACACTCATTAGATTTCTAGGCTTAAATCATGTTCTTAAGGGTAAAAAATTAAGAATTTGGGTAGAGTTAGGGCTTTTTGTATAATTGAGATTTAGACCTCGTTTTGGGGTCAAATTTTGAAACTAATTATATATTCGGGCTCGTGGGTGAATGGGTGACCGGGTTTTGGTCTGAACCTCGTGTTTTGACCAAGCGAGCCCAGGATCGATTTTTAACCTTTTGGGAAGAATGATAGGAAAGCTATAATTAAGCATTGGAATTGGTTGTTTAGCGTTTATTGATGTTATTAAGTTGATTATGTCTAGATATAATTAATTTGGAGCCAAATTCAAAAGAAAAAGCGGTGTTTGAGGCTTGAGTTGGCCGTGGAAGTTCGAGGTAAGTGTTTGGTCTAACCCTAGCTTGAGAAATTTGGAGTTGCGTCCTATTTTCTACATGTTACTTGTTGAGAACGAAGTATAGGCATGGTGAGGAGTATCTATACATTGGTGTCAAGCATGACCATGAGTCTTAAATTGAAATTGATGTGTTCTTAAATAATACTACGGATATTTAAGTTGATGATTCTCTGTGTTGAGCAAGGATTATGAATATTCTCGTGGGAATTACTTATGATTGAGTATTGGTGTTACTTGAGGTAGTTAGATGTTGGAATAAGTTTGGTTATAGTTGTTTCTCCCTTGCCGGGATATATTTACTTATATTGCCGATTCCCTTGCTGGGATAGCGTTGTTTCCTTGTTGATCCCTTGCCGGGACTCTAATTGTGAATTGGTATTGAATTGTATATGTGGATCAGGTTGTACGCCGCAACAGTGATATAATTGGATCGGGTTGCGTGCCGCAACAATAATATAATTGGATCGGGTTACATGATGCAACAATAATAAATGATATGGATCGGGTTGCATGTCGTAACATCAATAAATGATATGGATCGGGTTGCACTCCGCAACAGTGATAAATGATATGGATCGGATTGCACGCCACAACATTGTTATTACGTTTTGGATCGCATTGCGCGTTGCAACAATAGAAAATACGAGTTGTTTATAGATTGACTGCGAGTTCTTCATTGCTTTGCTGTAGATTCTAAGTTGTTCCTTATACCTTTCTCTTAAATTACTGTTGGTATTGATATTCCCCCGCAACATGTACCCTCTCCCATCTTTACTTGTTTATTTCTGTGTTATTTTCCGTTGCATATTATATACTGCACATGTTTATTTGGAGTCTGGTCCTAACCTCATCACTACTTCACTGGGGTTAGGCCAGACACTTACCAGTACATGGGGTCGCTTGTACTGATACTACACTCTGTACTATGTGCAGATCCCGGAGCGGCAGCGTTTGGACCATAGCATTTGGGTGGCTGCCTTTAGTCCAGCTAGAGATCCCGAGGTAGTCCTGCAGGTGTCCGCAGGACCGGCGTATTCTTCTATCTTTATATGTATTCTATTTTCATCTACTTTCGAGACAGATAGTACTTTTCTTTCAGACATTTGTATGTAGTATTCATAGACAATCCATAATATTGTGACACCGAATTTCGGGTAGAGATGTATGTTGGCGTAGTTGTACTAGTTATGGTTAATTTATCAGATTAAGTCTTCCGCTTGTTTTTATTTATCGTTAATGTTTCACTGATGATCACATGTTAGTTTAAATTATTAAAAAGGGCTAAAAAATGAGTTAGAAATTCTACAATATGTGTCTTGACTAGCTTCTACGAGTAGGCGTCATCACGACTCCCGAGGGTGAAAAATTCGGGTCGCGACAAAAAATTATTTAAAATTAACAATCATAGCAGTCTTGGTGTATAACTTGCAATAATTTTTATTTTAAATATGACATCAAATACTCTCAACTTAATGATTTATGATTAAGAAAAAAGTAATTTTGAATAGTCAACGTTTTATTGCATACAATTGCATAAAGTTATATTAGGCGAGCACATTACGCTGGGCGTTGAGCTTGTCCGGGGCTTAATGCCGGATGGTCAAGGCGTAAGTCTCACGGAACTAAGCTCCTCACATAAGCCCAGGGGTGTTTTACGAATGCTCCGCCCTAGGGCGAGTCCCAATTATACCTTTTAAAATAGAGATGAGCATTACGCAACATAAATCAAATTAATCGGAGCTTCAATGCGAGAAAAAAAGTTTCTTTTTAAAAATTTGAAACTCTGAAAAAATTTACAATCATAAAATTATGAGAAATGTTATGAATACAATGAACTAAAGTGGCTGAACCCTGAGGTGTAGCTCAGCTGGTAAAGGCCTGCAGGACAAAGTCCTTCAGGTCGCCAGTTCGAGTCCCACCAGGGTCACTGGGGGTATTACAAATCGGCCGCGTCTCCAGGGCCCCGTGGAACTAACCGTGCACCCGCATTGAAACAGCGGGACCCGGTGGGTACAGCTAGTCGGGTTCGCAAAGCGATGCCCGGAAACCACGGTTATAAAAAAAATAAAAAAATAAAACTAAAGTGGCTGTCCGTTTAACTTTATGTATCAATTTAATATGTAACTTCATTCTTTGTTTTTTAGGACGAACTTTTATAACTATAAATATAGCACTTTTGGCTCATGATGAGATACTTGAATTAAGAGGAAAATTTCAACCAAACGTCAATGATCGTCTACTCTAAAAAAGAATGATTGGTTTTTACCTCAAAGCATCTAATATTTGCTGTAACTTTAGACAATAACTATTCAAAACTTTTAATAAAATTATCAGTATTTAAAACTGAATGGTGAAAATTGAAAATTCCTGCTTAATTAGCAAACCTATTATTTTTTATTTTTAACAAAAATTATTTGAGTACAAATATAACAATCAAGGGAACCCTTAGAACAAGAGTAAAATTATCTCCCAGCTTTCATTTTTAAATAACAATGACTTGTAAAAAGAGATACTGTATATGAAAAACATTGTAATATACGGACACTTTCGAACTTGTATTTTTGGTATAAATGCCTTTGAACATTCTATGAAAAGATATGGACTTCATTTTGAGAAAAAGAAGAAGAAAGGAAAAAGGGGAAAGAGAAGAAGAAATCAAAATATCAATTTTCCTTCGTTTTCTTTTCTTTTCGATTTAAGAGACAGTAATGTATTAAAAATAGTATCAGAAAAATTCAATGAAAATTTGTGATATATGCGTTTTCAACATTTTCCTAGTTCGAATTCTTCTAATGTATTTTACAACGAAAGAGAACAATAATATACTGGTATACAAATTTTTCATCTCATTAGATATATGCCAAGGTCTTTCGTCAAAATAATTTTCTACATTTTTTAGTGAATTGATGAAGGGCGTCGCTGTAGAGAACATTCCCACATGACTCATGAGCTTCGGTAAGCTGAATAATTACAAACCAAGAAATAATAACCAATGTTGAAATGGGATACCGAATTAGTAATAGATTAAAAACCATTTAGAAATAATGAAAAGCTACCAATGTGAACTAGAACAACGTACACAAAAACCTGCAGATAAAAGATTCCTTGTCCTTGAAGAAAATTCACATTAGCCTGATTGGCAAATGCAGCTCAGCCTCCATTATCACAAGTTTGCTAGTATCCATAGATACCAACTTAAGATTCTGTCCAGATATAGATCTGCCCACCGCTTGTAGCCCCTGCGAGCATTCCAACTTTCTCCTGATGTGCATCAAACCGGCATGGAATAGCAGTCATGTGTTCGCTTCGTAAGGTAAAATCAAGTTTCTTGTCAGCCACTGAGATGACATCAACTCCTCTTTGCATATTGCCGATGTATATGTAGGAATCATCCCAACCCCATATTCCTCTGCTTCCCCAAGTGCACATAGAAATATTGTTAGTCTATGATGTCCAAGCATGCATAAGTGAGAAGTTGAAGGTAAATAATAGCCACATTAACTTCTGGAAATATGCACACAACCAACTGCCTATCTAACCAGCACAAAATGTAACAGTTTACGAGTAAACATCTGCTCCATCAGTTCTAGTTAGCTACATGCGCCTTAACCATTAAACATAAAACCATTCGATTCCCAACTATTATGTTCATAGCAATCCAACACTTGGACAGTAGAATGGCAAAAAGAACAAGAGGGAATACTTGCTTTTCTTTCGTTCCTGATGCTCATGAAAAAATGGAAGACTTGGGCCTTCACTACTATCTTGGTATGGCAGGGTATCGGCAGGGACACATTCTTATCCTTCACCAGCAGAAATATGCCCTAGATCTCTTGCCCCGTGCCTACTAACTAACAACACATGTATACGAAAGTACCTTAGAGCATGACAAGATGGAAACAGAGAAGAAAAAAAGCAAGACAAATAGACAACGAGCTCTTAGGCCAGTGACACTTAAGACTCTTTCAAGCTTCTTATGCTTCCACTCCCACAGCCCCTACCTCATTTACCAATATCCAAAAGAAAAACGAACAAGAAAGTATCAATCAAGTGGAACTTATATTTTGCGACTCAGCAATCCTCTCATGGTTAATGTCAAAGACAGCATAGTCTGAATAAAAGATCAGGAGGAAAGATCAAAAGTAGCCCTCATTGGTCATAGATAGAGAACCACTCAATAGACAGAGAACCACGCTGGCATGTAGTCAAATACCAGGAGGAAAAAATCAGGAGTAAAGAACAAAACTTATCTATGAGAATCAAAAGTGCTTTGGCTTGTGGTCAGATACTGAAGTCGGAAATGTACACAAAGGCGTGTCAAGGTTGATGGATATGGGTTCACGTGAACCCATACTCCTCTCCCTAAAACATGTATAACAGTGTTATATTTCTTCAAAATTACTTAAATATATGTGCGTGAACCCATACTGAAAGAGTCCTATGGTGCAATTATTATTGGGTGCACCTCTACAAGTGAAATTGGTTGTTCAAATCGCACTCTGAACGGTCTTGTTTTCGGCATTGAGTATAGATATATATGTGAAAATTACTAAATATTTCAAAAAGAATATAATGTTGAACCTATAATTTCAAAAGTGTAGCGGGTTCATGGTAAGAGACTAAAGTTGAACCCGTCAAATGTACATTCTAAATACACTTCTTCACAACAGTGCATCCTGGATCCGCCTCTGAATGTACATGGTTCAAGCTTAAAGCATGTTATTGAAGCTATCAAATAACATGCTTCTACGTAAAGCTCAAAAAATAATTACTTGTTTATAGAGTTTGAGGTAAAGAATGTGCTTTCATCAGTTCAGTAAGTTCAGGATATCTGTTGCTTCAGTCTTGTCCCTCAAAAGATACTGTTACTTGTATTTATGGTCTTTTCTGTAAAAAAAACGTGTCCCACTACAAGAAGGTCATATACAAGGGACTGATGCAAACCTATGCAATTAAACACAAGGTATTATCTCTCAAAAAATAAGAAGAATAAGCTTGTACTAATTATGTCCCGTAAACTAGATGCTCAAAGGCCAAGAACTTATATAGCTTCTCACAAATTATCTCAACTTCACATAAAGCTAAAAAAGAAACTAGAATAAATATGAACGATAGCTTCTGCATTTTCAAAATTTAAAAAACAATAACAACATTTAATGCATAGAGGAGACAACAACAACAACAACAACCCAGTATAATCCCACTTAGTGGGGTCTGGGGAGGGTAGTATGTACGCAGACCTTACCCCTACCCTGAGGTAGAGAGGTTGTTTCCAAATAGACCCTCGGCATCCTTCCCTCCAAGAACTTCCCACCTTGTTCTTGGGGAGACTCGAACTCACAACCTCTTGGTTGGAAGTGGAGGTTGCTTACCATCAGAGCAACCCCTCTTGTCTGATGGTAATGAAATTCATAAGATAGAAGAAAATGTTAAATTGGCAATTAAGGGACTAGCTATACCTGAATGAGGAAATCCATCTGTTTGTATGGTTATAATGAGAGATCATAGATGTGTCTTCATAATTAGCGCCACTCAACAAACCAACTTTATCATCAATACTGCACAAACAGAAAGAAAAAGAAAAAGAATTAGCCATGGTAACATCGGGCGCAAAGCTGATAGTAAAGGCAACACGATTACAAATTAAGATATATTGAATGCTAAGCTTTCAATTTTCTCACACCATCCATAATAGAATTAAGGTACCTTGTTGTGGCAAGAAATCTTCCAGAAGGTGAGAAGTAAGCCGAGTGCACAGCTCTTTTGTGTAAGACAGTTTGCAAAGCTTTTGGTTTATGTGCACTAACTTTTCTCAAATCCCAAATGCATGCACTACCATCTGTAGAACTTGTCGCCATAATGTTACAGTTTTCTGAGGTAAAATCTATTGTGTTAATCCTTTCGTCATGCAGATTCCATGATGCTGAAGATTTTCCTACCCTGAGATCCCAAATACCAAGTTCCCCACTGCCTTCGCCATAATATATAGATTTCATGTCATGTGGCCGCTGTGATATGGAAAATATGGAATGCTCGCTCAAATATACTAAATCAAACATTTCTTTTTCAATATCCATCATCCTGATAAATCCATCATAGCAAGAAGTGAACATCTGCAAAAGAAAAAGAAAGTGTAACCAAAAAAGACAAATCTAGATCTGTTCTTCACTTATTACAGCTTATCCAGACCTGTATAAAGAAAATGCCTAGTACTCAAGAATCCTTTTCCATATTTATCCTCTTAATCCTTTTCCATATTTATCCTCTTAAGGGTATCGGTTAGCATTGATAAGAAGCCCTGCCTAGCATAATTCAAGTAATGAATGCAAGACAGCAAAATGCATTACCGCATAAAGCTGATCATGGAATAAAATCATGAACTTGTAAAGGTAATAAAAACAGTTTAAACACCCAAGTAATTTTCTAATCAGTTTTGCTTTTTTACAGTATGCATTTCCAACAAAATACTTTGGCCCTCTACAAGTTTCCATTTAACATGAACGCCCTATGCCTAGCTATATGAAAGAAAAGGTCAATATAAGAAACAAAGGTAAATCTGCTTTTTCGAGCACATATGTTCTAGTTACTGTATCTGGAAATAAATGGCTGTCCAAGTTAGAAAATTCCAAGATTAGAAGAAGTTTATCACTTTTGAAACAAATACCGACCATACCTTTGACACGGAAAAGGGATCCATAATTATTCCTGAAATTGGCCCCGAATGAGGATGATACAAATAAATCCCATCTCCATCCTCTTGTGGAGCATCAACATTCCAGAAGCCTATATTTCCAAATTTGTTCCCTACAGCAACCATTCGGACATTGTTGGTGGGGAAAAACCGCACATTTAATATTCTTCCTGGCACAACCCGTGCTATGTTGTCTGGTTCCAATCTCAGTGATTCCAAATGAACTGTACCAGAGGCCTTTCTTTTCTCTGTCCAGTCACCTAAAACAGAATCTTGATCCATGCCCTCATTTGCATCATCGATTGTACGAGAGAAACCCTTAATTGTTTCAATCAACTTTTGATTTGAGACATCAAAATCGCCACTATATGCATCCCTCACGCTTATTGGTATAGGTTCTCGAGGCGACTTCTTGGTTGTGGGTTGTGAGCTCTTGTTAGGTGATATCCTACTTGGTAGATCATCAAAATCGTCTTTTAGCCCACCAGCTGTAGAAGAATCCGGTGCCATACCTTGAGTCCTGAGAGACCGCCGCAACACAACTGGTGATTTAGACCTCTGTTTCTTCTGTGGACTAGTCTGATATGATTTACTTTGAGCTCTGCCACGTCGAACAAAATGGCTAATTTACTTGCGCGCACAAATAAAACACACTCATTTGACATATTCATTAATACAAAGATAAGAAGAGTTAATATTATACACATATTTCCCTATACCTCATTCAGAAGGGTTAAAGAACCACATAATTGCACTTGAACAGCATATAGACTACTCTAACAGATATAGAATCATACAAACAAACATGAATATTGTCTTCCTTCAATCCAGTTCAATGACACCACCCCTTTTCAATAAAAGTTGGAAACTTTTTCCTCTTGACTAGAAAAGATACCATCTTACACTTCCTATTATTTTTTTATACGAATAGACACACAGTATTATTTTTATATACGAATAGACACACAAGTACACACACAGAGACCCACAATAAAGCTTACAGTACTATACAAGTTGACAGCATTTTCCCTTTCAAAATACAAGAAAAAGAAAACATGCCAGTAAAAATTTCAATAATAAGTAATTAAGAAAAAGAAGTCACAGTTAGTAGGATAAAATTATTCAACTAGCACACTACAGAAATACAGATACAGGACATAGAGAAGAGATATTACTTTGGACGCTTGGTGACAGCGGAAAGTTGAGAAAGTCGGGACTGAATCTTAAGGGAGGCAAGCATTTCTTCGTTGCGCTTTATATTCTCAAGCCTCCGCCGCTCGTACTCCGTCATCTTCTCCGGCGCCATTCCAATTTCTGATTTATTCGGGTTGGTTATCAAATGGGTCGGAAATTGGGAAAGTGGTTTGGTTGTGCATTGAAATGTGGGTTACTGACTTTACTTATATAGTGACGGTCTGATTTAGGCGGGAGAAATACAGTGGCGGGAAGTAATCTCGTAATCTACGTGGTGCATTTGTTGCCATGGATTTCGTGTATATGTATACCAATAAAATTACTGACTTATATATAAATAAATTAATTACAAATATAAAATACTTTTGTTCAAATTAGAGTTTTTGAAATGTGAGTTCACACTTACCTTTTAAGTGTGAACTAAAATGGAGTTATTGAGAAACAGCAAAAACAAACCTGTATTCGGTTTCACATCAAACCAAACTAACTTATGATGATTAAGTGCTAAAATAATATAATATCTATTAATTAATTATAATTTAATAAAAATTATATTTATATATTACCAATTTCACGTACAATCATGCTAAAACTACAATCACGTTTGCCATTGACCTTAAACCAAACATCTCTTGTTTGGTGAATAATTCATTGATCAAAATCTTTAAAAATATATTTATCTGGTTTCTCATCAATTAATTACCTCAAGTGATATTCTAAGTATAAAATAGTAAACACATTACTGTAATATATTTTTAATTATATTTAAATTTTTTAAAGTTAATGAAGTTTATTGATCTATTATTTTCAAATTTCACCCTACCCTGAAGAAGCATACTAATATTTCCAATGACATAGGATGTAAACCAAACAACTAACCACATTAAAGCAAGCAATGATCCTAGAGAATGTTGGTAAAGTTTTGTATTGGTCAAAATCTAAATGTCTTGACCGAGTTGACCAATATCCCGCCTTAAAAATCGGGTAGCGAAAAACAATGTAACTCACTCCATATCTCCTCCGCGACATCCGACGAGTCGGCAAGGGTGACGCTTAAAGGTATGTCTAAAGCATATTGGAGGCAAGAGGACATGGGGCCCAGCAAAGGGCAAGGGTGCCACTACCAAGGGAAAATTTAGTCTCTCACATATCAAAGACAAAGAAATATGATCACTCACCAAAAAGAGCGCAAAGAAAAAATCTAACCCGTGCGAGACAAAAGGGCAGCCCCAGTAGGGAGAGAAGAGCTGAATAAAATTGTTGAACTCATAAACCTTCATCCCACCAACCATCGACACACCAAACAAGGCGACTGATGTTACCCATAATCTCTCCCTCATCGGACCGCCATACGACCAAGACGCATGAAAGCGGTTTCCAGCGCTGCTGGGCAGAGAGACATGATGGCATGAAACTCGATTACGTACGCTGATTGGGGGGGAGGGGGGGAGGGGGGGGAAGAAATCTTCATTCTAGATCACCTCCTCATCACCGCTCAAGTAGGAATACAATGGTCGCGCAAGCGAACGAATAAAAGAAAAATATCTCAATCGAAGGACGGAAAATTGCCGTAAAACAATTGCGATACCGTCCGCAGATGATACCTTCGGACCGGAAGACAAAAGCTAGACAAGGAAACCTCAATTTGCGCACAAGGCGAACCCAAGCGAAACAACGAGGTTTCACATTATCCGACATAGCACTCCTAGCTACAAGCCGTGTCAAACGGACTGGGACTCCCCCAGAAAATATCTGGCTCTCCAAAAACTGTGATTGACGACGGGTTACTATTTTGACAAATCGAAATAACACCCTTTAAGGCTAAGAGCCTTTGCCAAAAGGAGAAGAGTTCGTCCTCGATAAAAAGACGACGGATTACTATTTTGACAACTCGAAATAACACCATTTAAGGCTAAAAGCCTTCGCCAAAAAAAGAAGGGTTCAACCTCAATTAAACGACGATGGGTTACTATTTCGACAAGTTGAAATAACACCTTTTAAGGCTAAGGGACTTCGCCAAAAAGAGAAGAGTTCGACCTCGATCGAACGATGACGGGTTACTATTTCGACAAGTCGAAATAACACCCCTGTAAGGCTAAAAGACTTCACCAAAAAGAGAAGGGTCCGGCCTCGATCGAACGACGACGGGTTACTATTTCGACAAGTCAAAATAACACCCTTTAAGGCTAAGAGCCTTTGCCAAAAAGAGAAGAGCTCGACCTCGATCGAACGACGACGGGTTACTATTTCGACACGTCAAAATAACACCCTTTAAGGCTAAGAGCCTTCGCCAAAAAGAGAAGAGTTCGACCTCGATCGAATGAACGGGTTACTATTTCGACAAGTCGAAATAACACCCTTTAAGGCTAAGAGCCTTCACCAAAAAGAGAAGAGTTCAACCTCGATCGAACGACGATTGGTTACTATTTTGACAAGTCGAAATAACACCCTTTAAGGCTAAAAGCCTTCGCCAAAAAGAGAAGGGTTCGACCTCGATCGAACGACGATTGGTTACTATTTCGACTAGTCGAAATAACACCCTTTAAGGCTAAGAGCCTTCGCCAAAAAGAGAAGGGTTAGACCTCGATCGAACGACGACGGGTTACTATTTTGATAAGCTCGAAATGACACCCTTCAAGGCCAAAAGCCTTCACCAAAAAAAATAATTCAACACCGATCGAGTAACGACGGGGCGCTATTTCGATAAGTTCGAAATACCCACTAAGGTCAAGTCCCCCCTCCAAATACGATAAGATTCCAGCCTCGATCGAATAATGACGAGGCACTATTTTGATTAGGTTGAAATACTTCTGAGATCAAAATCCATCAGAAGGAAAGAAAGGTCGGGACTCACCGTACAGGTAAAGAAAGGTCGGGACTCACCGTACAGGTATCTATCTCGCACAAAAAGCCATAAATAGATGGAATAAAGATGAAGTGCAAGGTAAATAACAAACAAAGAAAAAGACTCGCATTTATACAAAGTCATTGTGCGGACCATCGCCGCTTACATATGGTCCAAGCCAGCGAAAAGAAAAATGGGGGGAAAAGGAAGAAATGAAAGGCAAAAGGGGGGAAAACAACGACAAACAACAAACAACTATAAGTAAGAACAGACAAGAACAATATTCTTCATTCAGCGTCATCGGCGCCGTCACAATTGCCATCACCATCACCATCACATCTCCAAGAAGCTCTCCATTACCTTCATCCCCATCCCCATTGGCTTCAGGCATCGCTGCATCATACCCACAGTTGATGCGAGCCTCCCGCACGTTCGCTCGTGCTTCTCCATAAGCGGCCTCAGTTACAGTACCCGCCTCCTATAGACACTTATATATATCCCGTTGGGCTTCAGCGTAAACCCAAAGCTCGTGCGTATGATGGGGGACGGCAAAGGAGGAAGACTCAATCTGAGCCAACAATCGCTCGTTTTCTTCTCCAATGCTGCAACCCGATCTCCCAGGACCGATGCCTCTTGATCAATTTCGCTGATGCGCTCCTCAAGCCTAGCCTCCGTGAGAGTGGTTGTCGCTCTCTCGGATACTATTCGGATTGAAGGACGCGGATGGTGTTCTCCAGGGCCGTCGCCCTCACCGAAGCCTCGGACCAAGCACTCTCGATGCTCTCTAACCCAGTGACCTTGTTCTCCAGCGCTACCAATTTTCCCCTCCATTCCATGCTCATCGCCTCGACCTTAATCAAATTCCGATCCATCTCCGATTGCATCAATCTCAATTTCTCCTACATATGCTCATATTCTGCGGCGACTCCCTTTCCCAACTCGAGTTCCTCGTCCTTAATTCAAAGTTGCTCCTCGAGCACACTCTTGTTGTGGATAGCTTGCATCAACTCATGGTCCCTCTTCTCTAACTCCTCGCCAAGAGCTCGGTTATCGGGTTTCGTCCTTAGCCGCTCATGAATCTCGCGACACCTATTGCGGTATCGACGATACTTCTCCAACATCTTTAAGAAAATCCTGGCCTGGATATTGGCCCTGCGGATGCTCTCCACTTCTACCATGTACGTCTGAAAAATGCAAAGACAGGGTCATAGAAGTATTTTCAAGAATGATGAAGAAAAACGAAATTAAAATAAAATGTACCCTTAAGTCCATATTGGCCACCTCATCCATTAGATAAACATCGGGAACAGTACGAAGAGCCTCATTTTTGGCTTCAGAACACAGCAGGTTGAACTGCGGCACCAGATCCTCCCATTCCGCCAAGAGATTGACACCATAAGGGATCTGTAGAATACGGGTTGAGCCGCTTGCATGAACCACTGAGTGGGTAAGGCCCTCTTCAAACATCCTGACATCATCAGGGTGCAGGTCCGACTCTGATCCGTAGTCGTCAACCGTCACATCCTTTTCTACAGCTGAGGAGGCACGACCTGCTGCAGACGATGAGGGTACGCCCAAAACTATAACAGCGGCCCTAGAAGTCTAATTTTCTGCTGTGACAGGTTGTTGGTCGCTGATAATGGTAGGAATCTCTAATTGAGCCGAGGCAACAGTAGGAACTTCCAATTTCTTATCACAGACACCGACAACTTCAATGGCTGGTTCCGTCCCTACGGGGGGACTACAGCAACACCCTCTCCAGAGCCCGTCGTCGGAGAGTTGTCCAGATGATTTACTGTTGGGGGCGCAGTCTCAAACTCCACCCTATGTCATTTCGATGGCCCCTCCTCTTCCCCAGTAGACAGAGATTCGCCCGTCGGGCGAGCAACACCGGTCGGGACCTCGTCCTGAGAAGTGGTCCTCGCGGGAGTAACCAAGGCCGCAGATTCAACTGAAGCAGCCCTTGATGAAGGCTGGGCGATAGGTACCACGATCGGATGAGAAGATGCGTTCAATTGACGAAATGCTAAAGGAGGATCCCTCCCTCTCCGCACTCTCCCTGACATCGACATAAGACTCATAAGAAGCTGAGCAATAAGATAGAGAATATCAGACAGAAACATTATCTCACCTGTGAGAGGCCTGCATCCAAGACTTTTATGACAAGTCGACCATGTGCGAATCCCCCACTATATGTGGAAGGATGGCACTCACCCATTCGCGAATACCTTCAACAGGCGAAGGGGGCAATCTCTCAGCTGCAAGGATGTGATAAAGTTTAGCACTGAAACAAAAAATGGTTGGACATCTCACTGACTAAAAATACAAAAACTTATACGCGAAGTTCCACTTCTCAGGGAATCCCGTTGGGTCCGCCACAATGTGCTCAGTTCGCACATAAAAATAATTCTCATAGAAACGACGGTTGGCCTGGTCGTCCATCTTCACCACGACACTCCTCAACCCCTGAGGACACATGTGAATCATTGAACCACGAATAAGCTGAGGAGCAAAAATGTTGAGCATATGGTCCAACGTGACCTCACGACCGATGATCTCATCGTACTTTAATAGCATGAGGAATAACTTATACAAATACGGCGAGAGCTGGGCGGGGCATACCTCGAAAAAATAGCAAAAGTCCACCACCAGTAAAGGAAAAGGAAGTATTGTAACGACCCGGCCGGTCGTTTTTAGAATTTACACCCTGATCCCCCATTAACTACTTTCCCTAAGTTCATTTCTGCTATTTTGGTTTGCCGGGACGTTCGGTATTAGGAGTCGGAGTGTTTTGGGACAGTTAGTCCCTAAATGAGAGTTTAAGAGTTGAAAAATGGCCTGTATTCGGAACAGTGTGAAGACGACCTCAAAATGGAAATCTGATGGTTCCGTTAGATCCGTTAGGTGATTTCGGGGTTAGGAGCGTGTTCAAAATATTATTTGGAGGTCCGTAGCTCATTTAGGCTTGAAATGCCGAAGTTTGAATTTTTGAAGTTTTCCGGTCCAATAGTGAGTTTTTGATCCGAGGGTTGTATTTGAATTCCAGAAGTTGTTGTAGCTCCTTCATGTCATTTGGGATGTGTGTGCAAAGTTTCAAGTCATTCAAACGAGGTTTGGTTAGGTTTTTGATCGAAAGCGTATTTGGTTAGAATCTGAAGTCCTTAGGCTTGAATCCTTTATTTAATCGGGTTTCCGGTGTTGTTTGAGGTGTTTTGAGGATTGTTACAAGTTTGAATAGGGTATTAGGTGGTATTGGTATTTTTGGTTGGAGTCCCGGGGGTCCCGGGATGATTTCGGATACTCAACGGGTTAGTTTTGGGAAGTTAGAAAGAAATTGCAGCAGGACTTCTGTTGTTTTCGCTTCTGCGGCTTGGGAACTGCAGAAGCGGCGCCGCATAAGCGTCCTTCGCACCGCAGAAGCGGTTGGCCCCTTTTTTCTCCAGGACTGCAGAAGCGGTCAGCTATCCGCAAAGGCGGAGCCGCATAAGCGGTTATATGTCCGCAGAAGCGGACTCCGACCCCTTTAAGTGAAAACCGCAAAAGCGGTGGTTTTTCCGCATAAGCGGGACCGCAAAAGCAGTCCCTGGACCGCAAAAGCGGAAATCGATGTCCAGAAATACCAAAATCGAGGGTTAAGTTTCAAAAGTTGGAAAAATCAATTTTGAGCTCGAGCAAGGGCGATTCTGAGAGGATTTTGAAGAGGAGATTATTGGGTAACATTTCTATGGTCCTTTCTTGTTATATTCCATTATTTAGTAGTTAAATCCACCTTTTAAATTCGAATTAAGGATAAAAAATGGAAGAAATTGGGGTGAAAGTTCATTGACTAAACTATTGGGTTTTGAGGGGGCATTCGACCTCCGATTTCTGAGATTTTTATATGGTTAGACTCGTGAGAGTACGAGGTTTCTGAAAATGTGAAAATTATTCGGTTCCAAGACGTTGGCCTGAGGGGTGTTTTGGTCATTTTACCTATTTTCGCGCCTTAGCTTTAATTTTAATAGTGGAATTAGTTACTTGCGATGTTATTTACAACATGTAATTGGTTTGAATAGATTTGGGCCACTCGGAGTCGGATACTCGTGGCGAGAGAATCGTTCCTTATTGATTTTTTTCACCGGTTCGAGGAAAATGGCTTGTCTAACTTTGCGTGGGGGACCTCTCCCCTTAGGATATCTTGATGGTTGTTTTAAATGCCTTGTGCGCGAGGTGACGAGCGTGCACTTGTTCTAATTGTTGAAAATTCACTTTACTTGACTTATTTAGACTGTGTTCCTTCACGTATTTAACTGTTATAGATGCAAATTTCACTTGTTTAGCTTAGGGAAAACATGTTAGTTAGCTTACTTGCTCTATTTGACTAAATTGCAATATCTGCTCTTCGTGAAGCATGCTAGGCTCTAGATTCTACTTGTTGTCTTTACTTAGCATTGTATAATATTGAATTGTTGTGATGTGTTTACGATTGGGTTTACGGGACGGCATCCCGGGAGTTCCCATGTACGCATTATGTTCTAATATTGGGAGTGCGGAATACCATAGATCTCCGGCACATGATTGATTATAAACGGAGGATACTAGGAGATCCTCGGGATACTTGGAGATCCCTCATGATTAAAGAAAGGATACTAGGAGATCCTCTGGATACTTGGAGATCCCTCGTGATTAAATGGAGGATACTAGGAGATCCTCGGTATACTTGGAGATCCCTCGTGTATATGATGAGGATACCGGGAGATCCTCGGGATACCAGTAGATCCCCGATGAGAAATATCCTGTAGAGATTGTTCTTTTATTCATAGATTGTGTTTGTAACCAGTTTCCGTCTTACTTATTATTTTGCTAGACACTCGATATACACTGTACGCATACTGTCTATTCATTTCATATTTTTGTTTATCTCAGTAGGGCCTCGACCTTCCTCGTCACTACCCAATCGAGGTTAGGCTTGGCACTTACTGAGTACCGCTGTGGTGTACTCACGCCTCTTCTGTGCATGTTTTTCATGTGCAGATCCAGGTTCTTCTGAGCAGGCGTACCGCCAGTAGCTGTCGGGGAGCTTATTGGGGACTTGAGGTATACATCTGCTACGTCCACAGATCCGCAAAGTCTCCTTCTCATTCTATCCATAGTTATTAGATGTTATTTCGATCCCTCTTTGTATTAGACTATTCTGGTGACTAGAGCAGTGTAAGATTTCTTATAGCCTGTGTTGCCAGTAGGTTTTCGGGTCTTGGAGGTTATTTCAGTATTTTGTATTAAAATGTATGTGCCAGATGGCAAACCTATACATTTTCTTATGTCACTTGGTATTCTGTGATTATTTTTTCGTAGAAATTGTTAATTCCGCAATACGTTAGGCTTACCTAGTCGTGAAGACTAGGTGCCGTCATGACATGTTCACAATTGGTGAACTAGGGTCGTGACAAGTGTGTACCCTATCAGAAAAGGGTAGGCGTAGAGCATGCAGTACCCGAGGCAGTTGAAATGAACTATATCGTTCCCCATTGCCGGCAGCATATCGACTTAATTGGGCATCCCCCACCTTTATTTCAACTCTACATGTCCCTTTCTCTCAAAATGGAGGAGATATGTTCCGGTTTGGCACCGGCGCAAATGCTGAAGTCAGTCGACTCCCTCCCAGGGCGAAGAAGGATCTTAGCTACTGATGGGATCTCCTCTTCTTCCACCGCATCTATTCCTTCGGCGGCCTGAGCAACATTTTTCGGTACCGGATTAGCGACAGGGAGATCGTCGCGAGAAGAATCCCCAGCCATTTTTATCAGAAAATACTCCGAAGAAATAACGAAAAGAAAGGATGCAAGTTTGCGGTAAACAAAAGGGAAAACAGAAATTTGAGGAATCAGAAAGAAAGTGTATCTGCTAGATTCTCTCAAGCGAAAGATAAAGAAATGTGTTAATCGAATGATAAATTATCTTTATTTATAAGAGATGTAAACCCCCTCCCAAACACGAAACCCAAGACTCGCCAATCGAATCTGATAAGGCACGAAACATTTCCGTACCTCAGGAACGTGTGTAATAATAGCGGTGACCATGAAATGACGCTGTAATACCAAATGATGTTTCGGTTTCGAAACCATCGCAACAATCAACGGGAATCGACAAAATGCCGCCATTTCGTTATAAATCCAAGATATGTAACTAAGGAACAAAGAATCACAATTCATATTTCTCTCGAATTCGTAACGATCATATCCGCCTGCCGAGCCCATAGAGGACGATCCCGACAGACGGAGGGACTAACTGTATTGGTCAAAATCTAACTGTCTCGAACGAGTTGACCAACGTCTCGCCTAAATAATCACGCAGCAAAAAATAATGTAACTCACTCCATATATCCTCCCCGACATCCGACGAGTCGGCAAGGGCGACTCTTAAAGGTATGTCTAAAACATATTGGAGGCAAGCGGACATGGGGCCCATCAAAGGGCAAGGGTGCCACAACTATATATATCAAGGGAAAATTTTCAACGAGGGGCGGCTGCGTCTTTTCTCTCTCTACCAATAGCTGAATAGCTCCCTTCTAATGTTCTTGATAGAAATCTACAAATTTCAAGGAATATATGTGAATGGTTTTTCTCATCGATCGATGGGAAACATTGTATTAAATCTCAATAAGATCATCTATCATCTTTGCATTTTTCGTGTGATCCATGCTGTTAGTTCTTTGATTTGGAATTTATTATATCTGACTAAGATTTACACCTCCATCTTTGATTGATTTGCTCTAAAAGGTTTTTGATAACTTTTGAGTCAAACAGTTTTCTTAACCTAATGTACAAAAATTTTCATGGTCGAAGGGCATACCGGCGGAGGCTCAAACAAATGTCTTCAAATATTCTTACACCAAACAATATTAATGTTTAATTCACATACAATTATAAGATTATCGCCATCAAACGGATGACAATAATTTCAGTTAAGAACATAATTACTAATTTATATAATACCAAACTATAAACTCCTTGTGCATGAATTATTTTTTTTGGGTTGAATTTTACATTTGTTAGTGCTACATTTTTTTCTAGAATAATCAGTTGTTTAGTTACAAGAGAAGTCTACCAATTAATTTACAAGAATATATATTTTTTATTTTTATTTTAGTAAGGGTCTAATACTTTAGTTGTAGGCATGACCGCCTCTACCGTTATCACGAATAAGGCTTGTGCCTTAGACCCCAATTTTTTTTTATTTTTTTTTTGCGGGGGGAGGGGGAGGCATCTTTTAGAAATAATAGGTTTATAGGCAATTAAAAAATAATAATATTTAGTACTTTTGATACAAAAAATTAAAAAAATTCATATAAAGAAAATAAAACTTTTCAGATATATAAATAACGTAACCATTTGACTTACTAAAAAATGGGTAGATGAATTATTTTCTCAACGTTTCAAGTTAAGTTGACTTGACAATTTAACTTGTTACTCTTTTTGTCATGGTCCAAACCGATGATCCGCGACGGGCACCCGGTACCTTACTCAACCGGGTAACACCATAACGTATCTTTTCGTATCTTACTATCATAGATAACTGAACCAGAGAGGTTGTCGTGCAATAGGTAGAGTACAATATGTAATACCAACTTATAATAAGACATATAGATCTCTAAGACCAAAATAATCACTCGTACACTAAACATATGCCGACAAGGACATACTATCTTTTACGTACATGACATCTGTCTACAAGTCTCTAAGAATACATAATTTTTATAAAGGTCGGGACAGAGTCCCGCCATACCAAACAAAATACGTCTAAATCATACTAACCAAACAAGCAACTCCGAAGCAAATGGAGCGCATCAACATCTTCCGCTGAGCTAATAGCCTACTTGGAGGGCTCTCAACCTGTCTATCGGGACCCGCAACATGAAACGCAGTGTCCCCAAGCAAAAGGGACGTCGGTACGAATAACATACCGAGTATGTAAGAAATGAAAATCATTAAATAATAGACATGAGAGAAACATAGAGTAAAAGACTCAACATGTATATCTGAATAACTCTGTGAATCATTTAATATTATAATGTCATGCATATGCGTATAAATGTCATACCATGCATGTGTATATGCATTCATAACATCATTAAGCCTCTAAAGGCATTCCATCATATCATCTCAGCAACTGTGGGTAAATCATCATCATATACCAGTTGATCAGGTGGTGGTGCGTATATAACGCCGTAACTTTTTTTCATATATATATATATATATGCGTATATAACGTTATCTGGTCATGGGTCAATTTGAATGAATGCAATGCATGCGAAGTACGTCAATAAAATCTTTCGGAGTGTCATAAGACCATTATGCCTCTGATTAATATTATAAAATCAACTTACGTATTTTCTGAGACCCATGAACAAACGATCGAATAATAAGACATCTGAAAATTCAAGAACATAGGCACCTCTAATACTTCTATGAATATTGTCATTTATGGAAGTTGTGCATTTGCTCGTTTTGTTTGTGTCGTATAGATCATGCTAAAAAAAAAGAATGGATAAGCTTAACATACCTGAAGCGATTCTCTTGACAATCCCTCTAATACACGTCAATTATGACAAAACACGTAACGGCGAATCGAAGTAGGGAAAAATCCGTATGATATTCTTGAGAAAGTTTATACCGGGCTTCCTTAGAATTGCAAAAAAAAATGTCATGTAGCTATGAACTTGAATTCTTGTTGAATAAAAAAAGGGTCACGTTATTAACTTCATAGGAAATAGTTGATAATCCAAATTTCATCCTTTACTCAATCTCCTAATTCATATCCTTAAGTGATTTTTGGAGGCATTTTTGTTATAGGGGTGGACCCCACGTTGCCAAGGTGACTAAGCCATTAGTTCACAATATTTTTCCACCTTTCACGTAAGTCCAAGAGTCATCAATTTGGTTTTGATGTGCTGCCATGTTGGAAGATTTAAATCGTTATCCAAAATATCTTAATTACTCAATTAGCTTAATTAATCTCTCACGAAAAATCCATAATTATCCATTTATCCATATAATTAAAAATTATCTCAAATTATTTAAAATACTACTTACTTTTAATATACTTTATACACCTTGTAAACGTGTGACTTTTGACCCTCCTCAAGAATTTTTACATTTTAGCGTAAATATTTAATTTAGATCTAATATAGCTATTTCATCTCATTTTGACTCTTTTATTTTATTTTATTACAAGAAAAAATAAAAATTACAAAAATATTTTAGTTTATGTATTTTTCATAAAAATGTAAAAACAAAAAAAATACAAAAATAATTTCATGCTTAGTTTAATTAATTAGGATTAGTTTTGATATTTATTTCAAATCATAAAAATATAAAAAAATATATTTCATCTGCATTTAGGATTTTATTTTACATTTTTAGATTAATTAATAAAGTTGTTATTTGAAAATAAATAGAAAATCACAAAAAATAGTCATGTTGTATTTTACTCATCAATTGTCGAATTTTGGCAATTTTCTTTTAATTTGGTTTTTAGTTGTAATAATTATTAGGGTTAATTAATTTAATTTTCTAGGATAATTTGGGGATAGAAATTAATTTTGATTTTTCTTTATAAAATAAAAAATAAAAAATAAAAAATAAGGTATTTACCTAACTTAGGAAGCTTCTATATTGGTATGGTAAAACTAACACTAATAAAAATTAAATAATAACACTAACTAGTGGATTAAAAATGAAAAAAAATAATTTGTAGTGGAAATGACACTAATAGGAATGCCTAATTAAAGGCTGGAAACACAGAAAAAAGAGAGGGAGGTCGAGATATAAGGGAGATAACGAAAAATTCTGGGAGAGGAAGGAGAGGAGAGATATGTATACACTCTGTATACACTGAATATACAGTAGATATACACTGAAAAAGAAGAAAAATTTCGTACCTCCCCATTCTGCAAGGTAAGTTAAAAAGGGGGCGAGAGAGAGTGATCTGGGGATATTTTAGAGAGGGGACAGGAAAAAAAAAGGGGACTTGGGAGATAGGGTATACACTAGATATACATTTCGTATACATATGATATACAGGGGCAGTGAGGGACGACCCTCTTGACGGTTCTTATTCTTCTCCATTCTAAAAAATCAGTCCCCCTCCACTCCTAAAACCCAACAAAAATAGTCCAAAATCAGCTCGAAAATGGCCGAAAACAACCTCGAAATCAACCGATGTTCATCGGTTCTGAGGTTGAGTCTGTCGAGGTCCGTCCGATATCTTATTTGATTTTCTCGGTGTCGCTTCCGGTCTATGGTTGTAGCTGTCCATTTTTCCGGCGAGCTCGAGCCACTGAAACTCGACGTTGTTTTAAACGTAAGTATTCACGTTACATTTTCGTTGGCTTGGTGTGTTCTTTGCTTTCATGAATTGTCTCGGTAAATTAGAATAGTAGTAATATAATTGTCATATTTTAAAGTTTATATTGTCATGTTAGTTTATCACGGATTGTTAATGTTATGTTATGTTGTTAATTTTATATTTTGTTTATCACTGATTTTTAGTTGTTTGCCATTTATTGTTAGGTTGTAAGATTATTAGCTTATACTTCATTAAACTTGATTAAGAAGAAAAAGAATGATAGTTTAAAATAACGTCAAATTAGTGATTTGTTGGAATATTACTGTTTATACGTAATTAGATTAAAGGAACCGGGGGTGCATTTTATGTGACCCGACTCTAATTTTGAACAAGGCTAAATAGAACTTGTCGGGAACCGTGGGCGCATTTCATGTAAAGTGGTTTGCAATATGTTTTAAATAACCTTGAATTAATTCTTTAAATAAATATAGTGAAATGTAGTTCTCTTTTAAATAATAAAATGAGATGAGCCTCGCTAAACAAAAACATATAAATTGCGGGGCCCTCGTTAAATGTTTATATTAATTACTTAGACTTCGGGATGGGCCGTTTAACAAAATTTCATGGCCTTCCATAAAATAATAATACGCTAGTCGCTTTAGGCGCGCTTTTAATAATTTACCTCCCTAAACTCGGGTACACATTTATGTGACCCAAATCCAAATCTCAACGGAGTCGAAATACGTCAATAACCACGGGTACGTTTGATGTGACGTGGTTCGAGATGTGTTTTTACGACGTTGCAATTCTCTTTAAAATAATGATAATATTAAAAGCGG